>LBNU01018878.1:3721-29023 GCA_014162995.1 Artemisia annua
ACTTATATTATTATTAACGTTATTTATATTTAAAAGAGTCGATGACTCGGGAAATGCTTTATAAACGGGCAGGTCATGCCAAAATTTACTAAAAATATATATTATTTTATTACTATATTTTAACAAATATAATCTTATTATATTTTGGGAAATGGGTAATACCGAGACTATTAGGAATTGTTGTCTTTCTTTCGTGTCTTTTATTCTTTTCTGTTCTTCCTTTCTTTTGACGAGTATTCTTCGAGTCTTTCTCGTTTTCTCATGTGTTTTGAGGTTCGCCGACTTGATCTTTTCTATAGTCTTCCACACGAGACTGCTTTTGGAAAATGATTTCTTTTAAACGCCATCATCTTTTCTAAAACTTCATTCAAGCATTAACTATTAAAGTATTCGAGTACTATTGCTGAGTTATGATATTTATATGATTAGGTTGTGCTGAGGATTGTCTACTGTGAGGCGTACTTGTTTGGTTGACTTATATATCTCGTTACCTGCTGTTGATTAAGGTGTGATTCATAGCCCCACTTTTTNATAAACGGGCAAGTCATGCCAAAATTTACTAAAAATATATATTATTTTCTTACTATATTTTAACAAATATAATCTTATTATATTTTGGGAAATGGGTAATACCGAGACTATTAGGAATTGTTGTCTTTCTTTCGTGACTTTTATTCTTTTCTGTTCTTCCTTTCTTTTGACGGGTATTCTTCGAGTCTTTCTTGTTTTCTCATGTGTATTGAGGTTCGTCGATTTGTTCTTTTTCTAAAGTCTGCCACACGAGACTGCTTTTGGAAAATGATTTCTTTTAAACGCCATCATCTTTTCTAAAACTTCATTCAAGCATTAACTATTAAAGTATTCGAGTACTATTGCTGAGTTATGATATTTATATGATTAGGTTGTGCTGAGGATTGTCTGCTGTGAGGCATATTTGATTGATTGATATATCTCGTTACCTGCTGTTGATTAAGGTGTGATTCATAGCCCCACTTTATATCTTTTAAATGTTTATAAACCCATGGGGTGAGATACATGCTTTAAATGTTTTCTGAGCACAAGTATTTTTGGTATGCTTTCCTGATTGGTATGCTTTCCTGACGATGTGCTAAGTAGCTCTGCCTTGCCTATGCAAGACCCTCAGATCATGAACCATTAATCACTTGCGAGTGAACGCGAATATAGGGATATAGCGCTATAGGAATTGACCCTCCCACTCCTTTTGCTAGATAGGCAAATTGTGGTGTACTATATTCGATTTGTCGAGTAAATGGCAAGTGCTCGACCTTGAGGGCATTGTTATACTATGAAATTCCGCGGTTATATTGATATTATGATTGTGGTTAACGTTTGCGTGTCATGAGCTTAGCATCATCAACAATGTTATATGCACAGGGATGCCTCTATACATTGGTTGTTATCTTGATTACCCGATATTAGCATATGTTGCTCATATCTTATGATTAAACCTTGTGCTCAACTTTATATTTTAAACCTATGGATTACACTCAACCTTTGTGTTGACTTTTTAAGCATGTATTTTCAGGTAATGATGTTTAGCTTGGCATGATGATATAATGGGCGTGGAGGAGTGGCATTGGCTGGAGTGGTATTCTGTCACGGCAGCTTAACTACTTTACTACCCTACTTTTACATGTCATTCGTCAAACCTTTTTGTGTCTTATACTTTTCCGCTGCTATACTTTGTTTATTTTTCCGCTGCAAACTCTATTTACTTTTCCTCTGCAACTTTGACTAAAGAGTACTTGTACTCTAAACGGTTTGTAAATCGAATGATATGTTTTGGTCACATTTTAAACGTCCCGAGTTGTGGTCGTTTACTATAAATGTGCCTGGTTTCTATTTTCGTAATACCCCCAGCACTGTAGCTGCCATATTTGAGTTGGGGGTGTTACATTGGGCCGATAAGCTAGATGATGCATTATGGGCTTTCCGTACCGCTTAAAAAACACCCATCGGGTGTACTCCATATAAGTTGGTGTACGGAAAGGCTTGTCATTTACCCATCGAGTTAGAGCATAAAGCCTATTGGGCTTTGAAACATGCTAATTTTGACCTTCAGACCGCGGGTGATCATCGTAAAATAAAATTGAATGAATTGGTTGAATTGCGTGATCAAGCTTATGAGAATTCTTTAATCTACAAAGAGAAAACGAAGAGGATTCATGATGATAAAATTAAGAATCGTGATTTCAATGTAGGTGACCGAGTCCTTCTTTTTAACTCTCGATTGAAGATTTTCTCGGGCAAGCTCAAAACCCGATGGTCTGGACCGTTTACTATTACTCATGTGTTCCCTTATGGTACCGTCGAGTTATCTTAACCCGTTGGTCCTAACTTTAAGGTGAACGGTCATAGAATCAAGAATTACTTCGGAGGGGATATACCACTCATGGTAGTCCCGGATCTCCAAACTTTCCCCAAGGACGATTGAATTCGGGGATCGAGTCAAGCTACGTGACTCGGTAAACAAAAACAAAGCGCTTCGTGGGAGGCAACCCATGTTTATCATTTCTATCTTCTTTTCTATTTTCTAATAAATAACGTGAGGAGGGGTGACCTCTTCCACTCTTGTTTTTTTGGTTGTTTGTGAATGTCCAGGATTGTCCCGAATTATGATGAACTCGTTGTTTCTCTTCTCCACTCGAGTATCATTCTTCGTTGCTTATGGAAATCCGATATCCAAAAATCTTTTCGACTAACGTTATCTTTGGCATAATTAATAAACGGCCTAGATTTTTGTTAGGATTACCCTTACCTTTGAAACATTGAGGACAATGTTTATCTTTAGTCTGGGGGGGTGAATCTTCGATTTGATTTGACCTTGCACTTTCACCTTTGTCGTTTACTCTCGCAACCCCGTTTTACCTAAAAATTGAAAAAAAAATGAAAATTTTGAAAAATTTCAAAGAAAAAATGATGAAAATGATGTGAAAAAGCACAACAAAAAATGTGAAAAAGTTGAAAAGGTTGTGCAAAAATATAATAATAAGTGTTTTGACACCATGTTGACTTTCCAGCTGGCGAGAGTAGGAATAAAATTTTGACTTGACCGGGCGTGTTGAGCCCTAGCTTGTTCCCTTAACCAATGATGATCATATAAGCTTGTGCTAGTTTTGTACACAAGGAACTATAAAACGCGAATTCTTTCTTAAGAATCTGCAAGTTCCCGTACATTACTTTATACATGCGCAGCTTAAAAGCTTTCGCTAGTCTTTTACATAAGGAGCTAGAAAACGCGAATTCTTTTATTAGAGTTTGCAAGTTTCCGTAACTGACTTTAATATGCGTGGCTGATTATCGGCTAAGTATTCGCGAGTCTCATTATTTGAGATTTGTTAAAAATGCGAAGACCGAGAGATGATAGAGTTTATTTAGAAGTTAGATGCCATACGTGGAGTAGTTGGTTCTCTTTAGAGCTCATAAAAGGTATTTGTAGCCTTTTGCTCCCATCAGATTGTTTCACCCCATATCTTGTGTATAAATAATTAAAGATATTTCGGTTTTGACGAAATTTAGTTCTTTATGTTCTTAAAAGAATCTTTGCTTTAAAAATTGGGTACACATCAAGGATACAAGTAAAAAGTGTTGTAAGTTGTTATATGTATGAGGTTTAGGAACTACCCGTTAAAGTTCCTTGGAAAAAAGTATCAAAAGTGAAAAAAGTGAAGAAAGAAAAAGTATGAAAAGTAAAAAATATGAAAAAGAATGAAAATGTTCAAAAATAAGATGTATGGATATGTGCTTAAGTGTTAGACAAGTTGGTGGCACGTGAGGTGCATGTGAATGATCCTAGATCGGGCACATGAGGTGCATGTGTAGTACTCCCCAACTTATGTCTATTATGATGTATGATTCCAAGTCTTTGTTGTATATGTATAAAAGTGTATATGTATCCAAAATCCTTGATGTGGACCTCATTTTTTGGGCAAATTTTCTTTAGAGAAGATGAATAACTACTTAGCGTCTTAATTCTTGGTATCTTTATCGGATTAAAATCTATTGGAATGAGAAAATATGAAGCAATTCATTTCTCAACTTAATTTAAAAAAATTCTAGATACACTAAGATATGGGAGCAAGAGGTTATTTCACAAGTAACTTTTATGAGTAGTGTTGGCATCTAATTTCTAAGTAGGCTGTGATCTCGTTTATAAGCTTAGTTTGGGGGCTTGTAAAAAATCAAGGATGATGAATTTTATCCGTATGGTCACTTCTCTATGAGTCGTGTTTCTACTCTATGACCCTAAACGTTATTGCAAAATAATGAAAGTTAACATACCGTCACCCGAATAAAGTGAAAAATACAAAAATAGTAGTGTAAAGTTAGTATATGGAATAAAATGGAATAACAAGGCGTTTTAGAGAATAAATGATTTTGAATCTCTTTTGAACTTTCTTGCTACTTTTCAAAGTTAGAAAAAGAGGTTTTGAAATTATTTATCTCAAAAGCGTGATTTGATCACATTGTGTGAGGACACGACAATACCTTAGTCTGGGGGATTTTGGTATGTGTTAATTCACATACCTTTTCATGGCCAAAAACCGACCCAAATTGACTAATTATGCTAACAAATGCCAAAGAATGTGTGTTTTTATGTTTGTGATCGTGTAGGTTCGGATATTTCACAAAAAGACAAAAATCAAACGAAAACCGGCAAAAACGAGCACGAGAGTGGAAAGTCAAAGCTTGGCATCCAAAAGTCCAAAAGAAGTCCTTAGAGTTTCAGAATTTACAAATTTGATCCTTAAAGCGAAGTTTAAAGAAATCACAAGAGTGGCCCCTATACTTTCCCAAGTTGGCAAAATAAGTCCCTCAAAGTTAATTGTTTGAAGGAAGTCAACTCTAGCCCTTCATCTTTTCAAGATTGGCAAGAATAGCCCTTGAAGCATTTTAGGGAGATTGGAAATTGCAGCCCTTGAAGTTTCAGCAAATGACATTTTTGGTCCTTGTAATATTTCTTAAACTCTGAATACTAAGTAAAATCCTAAACCCATTTATCATTACTTCTGGTCTAAGAGTAATAAGCCCATAAATCCTTTACAAAATCCCAAGCCCAATCCCACCACGAATTAACCCGGCCCACTCCCACACATTCCCTGGTCAAAGGATAATAACTCACGGTCAAATGGGATAAAAAATTATTATCCATTCCCGCCCCCAATTTACCCCTCTTACCAGAACCTATGAACCCTAATTCTTACACGGCCAAATTAACCACGATTAATGGCAAGATAGTCAAATTAAAGGGTTTCTAGAAGACTACGCACATGTCAGAAGGTGTCAGAGGTCAGAAGAAACACACGAATGGGTGATGTGGCAGAAGCTCATTGGTCCAAACACGTCATAGGGATTCAATCCAACGGTTATGATGATGGGTAAATGATTGGAGGGCTCAGATGATGTCAGAGAAAGCACAAGCACACGGATTGGTGACTTGGCAATCCAGCTACTAGATCCTTCTCACGTTGCTATAAATAGAGACCTTAGATAGATAGTTCAGTAAGTAGTTTTTAGCTTAGGGAAATTCTGCCAAATTTTCTTCAGGCTTGTAATCTCTTTTCATCTTTGTAATGTTTAAGTGATTTTAATAAAATTCTCATTTTAGCTTTCATTTTAACTTGTTCATTTTAAAGAGTTTTGAATTGATTCAGTAGTTTAAGCTCATTGATATTGTTCCATTTAGCTTCTCAAAAAGCTAATCTCTACTTTTATGAAAAATCATTTACTTTTCATTTAGTTTTCATAAACATAAAAAATATATAAAAAAAATCAGAAAATAAAAAAAATAATAAAAAAAAATGTTTTAAATCTGTAAACTCAGCTTGCAATCAAGCTTTTTCATAAGTTTTAGCTCATATTAGCTTTCTAGCTCTTGTGAGATTACAACTTAGCTCAGATTAGTTCAAGGATCTCATTTCACTAAAAAGTCAAAAAAATCAACTGTATCATTGAAGATGAAGGATCCTGTATAAAAGAAATAGTTTGAGCTGGTTTTGGAAGAGCTTGGCCTATCTAAAGATAGGCCTCTTTGGAAAATCCTCTGTTTGAGCTGAGGATGGAGTTGTAAGATCCATTTTACATTTTGAAGCTTAATTTTTGCATTTCTGAATTTAGCTTAGTATAGATCTGATTTTATGCTTTGATTGTGATTGATTTAGTGTATTGTTGCTCATTGTGTGTTTAGGATTGAATTTTGTATGCTATTTCATAAGTTTGTGGTAGTAACTGTTAGAATTTAATGTTATTTGTGCAAATCTGTGAACCTGGGTATTTGATGGAATTTATTGTTAAATGTTGTTCATCTTTGTTCTATAGTTGTTAGTGACCTCAGTTTGATCTTTGTTGAAGTATATTGTGTTCTAATCTGTGATTAATAGTGAATCTGACTAGTTAAGAGGGAGTTTGGATCAGTGAATTAATCTGTGATTGAGTTGTTCTTTAGTTGTTAATGTAACTTAGACAGTTCACTACAGGCATAATTAGGATAATTAGAACATAAAATCAGTAGGTCATAGTTCACTAAAGTCAAAATTGGGCAATCCTTCTAATTCTATCTGTTACATTAGAATTCTGTATATGAGTTTTTGTTAATCTATTATACTTTGTGTTAGTGACTTAGATTTTAAAGCTTAATCATGTTTAATATACACTTAGTAACAGATTTAGGCTAATGAAACTCAGCTTAGTCAAAGTTGCATAAAAGATAAAAAGTCAGATTTGTTAAAAGTAGCAGTTTAGTTAGTTTGTTCTAGCCACTGTTTTAGAGGATAATTAGGTTAGCAATTGAACACTAGTGATAGGGCTTTTGTGTTTCTAGTATCTTAGTAGTGCTATTGATCATTTGCCCCCTTAAGCTTGCTCATTATAACTTTATTAGACTGCTTATTTGATTCTGAAAGTAGGACCTTAAATCATTCTTTGCTGAATTTTCATTAGGTTTGAATAAGTGTTTTGTGGCTTGCATTTTGAGATTATTTGTTCATTTTGAGTTCATTTGTGTGTACTTTAGTGATTTACATTGTTCCTTAGCCTCTGGCTCATTCTGAATCAGTTTAGCTTATTGCTTAGCTTATGATCAAACTGCAAATTGATCCATCAAAGTGTTCTATGTGAATATTTGATCTGATTTCTACTTGTTTGGGCTTAACTGAGTAGTAGAAACATTCTGTAACAATTTCATCAAATTTTGTTACAAGTGCTTATTAATAAGCACTTGTAATAAGCTGTTTTTAAGCCCAATAAGCACTTTACTGCTTATTTTTCAACTTTTCTTATTTTTATCAGATTTCAAATAAAATTTTAGATTTTCTGTAAAAATCCCAGATTTATTTGATTAGATTTACTATTTCTTTTTATTTTTAAATAGTTTTTAGAATATTAAATCAATTTTAATTTCAAATTAAATCACAAAAAGAAAAAAATATTTTCTGATTTTATTTTTAAATTTCATTTCAGTTTATTAAGATTTTTAGAAAATAAATTTGTAGAATAAACTTTTCATTTTATAATTAGTTTGAATTTCTTTTATTAAATAAAAAATACAAAAATAGTTTTTAATTCATATTAAATAAATAAAAAGTCAAAATAATATTTTTCTTTTTCCTAAAATTTTCTTTTATCATTTTAAAGTTTTAAAAATTTCATTTGAGCCCGTAGGTTTAGTTTAGCTTAAAATTTACGTTTTAATTTGTAACATAGACGATATTTTTAGTTTACGTTACGTTTTTGATGTTTATGCTTTATGTGCTTGTACCTTTATGCTTGATCACTTTTTTTTGCTTGTATTTTCATATAATTAGTTTTAAAACTTAAAAACTTTCACTTTTTACTTTTTCACTACACGATTTCACGAATCGATTATCACGATTCCATTCACCCTCACACGGATACGACCCGGGTTTTGCTTATTCGTTGAGTGATTCCTTGGACTTATAAATATATAATTGGTTTTCAAATCAATCAGTTGTGTCCTCCAATTTTTTTGGTTGAGATGTAGATGATAGATCTTGTGCAACAAAGTGTCAACCTAGTACAATGAGCCCAGAGTAAATCGAACTCATCAGAACCCTTGGGGAGGGTTGACTTTGTGCTACTGCTTTACGCAATAAACTAAGGTTTCAGATGTGAATAAGTCTGGGTTGAACTCACTTACGTGGAACAACCTAAAGGGAGGCTCAGTAGGTTGATCTGAATATTGTGCAACCTCTGTGTCAGGATTTCCTTCCATTAAGCATAAACTATCTACAAGAGACGTGTCTATACCGAAAGTTATGGTCATCTCTGGAGGTTGCTCTACAGAAAGATTGCTCGATGAGACGTCTTGAATTGCCGCATCTTTTGAGGTCGTTGTGACCACCGGAACATTGACGGTAAGTTGGTCAGAGTCCATTTGCATTTGCAAGAACTGGTCTACGTCAAGATATACCAGAGTGGGTTTCCTCACCAAAGCTTCCGTCTCGAAGGACCAACACGCTCTTAGTCATTACATCTCCAGGATTGAACACGTTCATAAGAGAATGCCTCCCTGAAGTTCCTGTTATTGGTGCAACAAGGTTTCCTAAAGTAGGAGCAGGTTCTTCTCCAAATAGATGTGGAATATCTATTGATGATAAAGTCCTAAAGGGGCTATGTGGTGTGGTGACGGGTGACTTCTTTTTTGATATCCTAGGCTCTAGACTAAACTATGAACCATCTTCATTGTCATCCTCATCGTCATAATCTTCAAAGTTCCTAGGAGAGAATGTCGCTTCGCTGTTAGGGCCTGATTCATTTTCAACTCCGCCTGTTACAATCTCCTCTACATCCCTCTCTAAGTCTTCTTTCGCCTTCCTTTCGACGTCAGCCTTCTGACGTGCCTCTTCCAAACTTCTCCCCCTGAGTATTCATCGTGATACTACGGCTCATCGGTTTATGCTTATGGTGTTGGTTCTTCTATAAAAATACCCTTATTTTTGTACCCTTCCTCTTCCTCGTCTCACCAGCACTCGTTCCAACAATTTCTTTCCTTTTCCTCCTGCTAGTCCTAGTCTTTGAGGCGCTAGTCCTAGCTGGTCTATGTGCTTTTTGGGTAGAACTAGTCGGTTGCGACTAATTCATTGAACATGAATTTTTATTATAGTTTTGAACAAAATTATGAACATGGTTTTGAGGATGAAAATGTTTCTTTAATAAGTAGACTGGATTTAAGTCACCCTTTACATTTGCATCCTAATGACTCTGCTTCTTTAACTGTTGTGTCTGTGAAACTTAAAAGAACTAAAAATTACATTGTGTGGTCTTGTGCTATGCAACTTTCTTTAGAAGTAAAAAATAAACTTGGATTTATTGATGGCACTTATAGAAGGTCTAATACTGATGAAGTTTTGGGTTGACAATTGGGACATGGTCAATGCTATTATTTATGGGTGGATTTGGAACTCTATTTTAGAGGAGCTTTATCTTAGTCAAAAATTTTCATAAAGAGCTTCTCATGTTTGGAAAGAACTGAAAGAAAATTATGACAAAGTTGACGTGTCTGTGGCTTTTAATTTGCATTATAAAAAAAACTATCTCTGTTAAAATGGTTAATCTATTACTGACTACTATCACAAACTAAATGCATTATGGAAACAATTTGATGCTCTGGTTCAGTTACCTAGATGTACTTGTCATGTTGTTGAACACTTTAAAAAACATAATCAACTTATGAAACTTACGCTGTTCTTAATGGGCTCAGATGATTTTTATATGCAAATCAGAAGTAATATCTTGTCTAGGGATCCATTGCCTGATGTCCGAAATGCTTATGCTATCTTTCTAGTAAGGAGTCACATAGAAAAGTTGTTTTTGGTAATAGTAGTAGAAACCATAATTCTGCTTTTAATGCTAGAACTGTTAATCAAACTACAACTCAAACTGATGTCATACCTATTAATCAGTCTGGTCAAACTGCTGCTAATTTTAATAGAACTGCTGCTAATTTTAACAGAGTTACTGATTATATGAGAAGGAATACTAGTGGACCTGGTGTTATTTGTGAACATTATGGTTTTAATGGTCACTCTGTGAATAAGTGTTTCAAACTAATTAGAAATCCTCCCAATTTTGTAAAAAAAGGAAACAATAACAGTTTTCAGAATAATAACAGTAAGTTTTCTAATAATAATACTGTTGGGTCTAGTTCTTCTGGTGCTTTCTCAGATGAGCAACTCTCTACTCTTAGTAATCTCATAAAGGAAAACACTCGTCAAGGAAAATCTGTCGAGTCTAACATGGCAGGTACTATTTTTAATGAAAGTAAAGTTTTTAATAAAAACATTAGTGTTTTTTTGTTTTTGTTTAAATATTTATCTTAAATCTAAACTGTCTTCTAATAGAAAAATTATTGATTCAGGAGCCAAATCAACATATGACTTATACATATAAAGAATTATTAATGTTTCATTATATTTCTTATCTTAATATAAAAGTTAGTAATCCTAATGGCACTGAAGCTTTTATAACTAAGATAAGGAATCTTAAACTCACTAATTTTCTTACTCTATATGATATGCTAGTTATTCCTGAATACCGTGTCTCTTTGATTTCTGTGTATAAGATTGCTAAAGACTGTAAAATGATGATTGCTTTTGATGAACACCAGTGTTATCTTTTGAATCAATATTTGAAAATGGGAAAGATTCAGAGGATTGGTAAAATGTGTGGTGGATTGTGCTATATTGATATTGAAAAACAAGACAATGAATCCAGAAAGATTAATTCTGTTTTGTTTTGATGGTTTATCTTAATATGACTGGCATTGCAGACTTGGTCATCCTACAGAGACTGTCTTATATATATTACTATTGTAGATGATTTTACAAGAGCTGTTTGAGTGTATTTAGTCAAATCTAAAGATGAAGTACCTTACTATATTATTGTCTTTCGTAATCTGATTTAACATTAGTTCAGTAATAAAATTGAGATTTTCATAAGTGATAATGGTACTCCGTTTGTAAATTAAATTGTTAAAAAATTTTATGCAAAAAAATGGAATTATACACCAAACCTCTTATGCTTATACTCCACAACAAAATTGGATTGTTAAGAGGAAACATAGGCGTCTTTTAAATGTTGCTAGATCTCTTCTGTTTCATGGGGAATTCATTTGAAGTTTTGGACTGAATGTGTTCTAACTACTACTTATTTGATTAATAGATTTCCTTCTTCTGTGCTAAATGGAAAGTTCCTTATGAATTGATATACAATAAATGTCCTGTTGTTTCTCACTTAAGAGTTTTTGGTTGTCTATACTTTGCTACTATTTTAAATAGTTCTGATAAATTTGATAGTAGGTCTGAAAAGTGTGTTTTGATGTGATCTTCTAATAACAAAAAGGGTTATAGGTTATATAGTTTTGATAGGCATCAGTTTATTGTTTTTGGTTCTCAAGACTTAAACCATTCACAATTTTTTCATTTTGGATATCCTGAGATACCTAATGATGATGAGAAAGTAGATAATCTTAATGTTTGGGAAATAGTTCTCAAAGTGGCAGCTACTCTCCTAACTCGGGTGGAAATATAGACCTTGTTGAAAAATGTATTAGTGAGAATCTTGATCATAACGGCAGTGATAACATTTTTGCTGAGGAGGATGAGATGGTAGCTACACTTGAAGAAATTCAAGTTATACTTGAGGGTAGTTTAAATCAAACTTCAAATTCTGTTGCTCAGGGTCTTCCAAATCTAAGTTCTTCAAGAACTTTTGTTTGGTTTTCGGAAAAATTGTAATGATTTTGTTGTTGATTCTAAAGTAAAGTGTGGTCTTGAAAAATATGTCAATTATTCTAAACTTAGTTTTGAGAATGTTTGTTTTACAACACAACTTAACAAAATTGTTGAACCAAAAACCTTATTTGAAGCATCAAAACGTGTTCATTGGACTGAAGCTATGAATAAAGAAACGGATGCTTTACTTAGGAATGACACATGGGAAGTTACTAATTACCTAAATATAGAAAAGCCATTGGTAATAAATGGGTCTTTAGAATTAAGTATAAATCTGATGGTAAAATTGAAATATATAAAGCTAGACTTGATGCAAATGCATATAACCAAAAGGAGGGTATTGATTATGAAGAAACTTTTTTTTTCTGTTGTTAAAATGGTTACTGTTATAAACTTGGTTCCTTGCTCTCATGGGCGCATTGAAATACAAATTCGAGAAAGCCTCTTTCTCTGGGGTAAATCTTGATCTGCAGAATAGTTGGTATGTATTTTAGTTAGATGTTAATAATGCTTTCTTATATGGTGATTTGTATGAAACTGCCTGGTGGTTATTTTCCTACTAATGATACTAGAGTTTGTAGACTTAAAAAGTATTTATTTAGTTTGAAACAAGCTCCTAGGCAATGGAATGCCAAACTCACATATGCTCTTAGTGAAAATGGATTTAGTCAAAGCAAATATGATTATTCTTTATATACTAAATCTGATAAAGGAGTGTTTATTGTTTTACTTATCTATGTAGATGATACAATCATAACTGGTAATAGCATTTCTGAGATTGAAAAGTTTAAAAGTTTTCTTAATTCTAAGCTTATGATCAAAGACTTAGGAAAACTTAAATGTTTTCTTGGCATTAAAGTTATAGATACTGATAAAGGTGTTTGTCTCAATCAAAGTAAATATTGTCTTGACTTGTTGTCTGAGTTTGGCATGCTGGCCTTCAAACCATCAGCTATTCCTTTACAGTCTAAACTGGTTATTTCTAATGAACCTACTTAACCTACTGATGATGACCCTTTACTTGAGAATATAACTTATTATCAAAAACTGGTGGGTAAACTGATTTACTTGACTAATACAAGACCTAATATTTCTTATGTTGTTTACTGTTTAAGTCATTTTATGCATTTTCCTCTTAAGTCTCATCTCAAAACTGCTTTTAAGATCTTTAGATATCTTAAAGGATCTCTAGGTATGGGTTTTCATATTACTAAAGCTCGGTTATGTCTTTAAAAGCTTATTTTGATGTTGATTGGGCAAACTGTATTATTACAAGGAAGTTTGTCACTGGTTATTGTGTATTTCTGTATGATTCATTGGTTTCTTGGAAAAGCAAGAAACAAAATACTCTCTCTAAATCTTCAACAGAAGCAGATTATAGAGTTTTTACTTCTGTTACCAGGTAAGTAATTTGGATTCTGAAAATTCTAATGGATTTGAAGTGTGAAAATTCTTTACCTGTTCCACTTCACTATGATAGCAGTTCTGCAATCAAAATTGCTGCCAATCCCGTTTTTCATGACAGAACAAGCATCTTGAAATAGATTTACACTTTGTTCGAGAAAAAAAATCTAAATGTAGTTGTTAAAACTGAGAAAGTGGATTATGCAAAACAAATTGCAGGTATCCTTACAAAAAGGATTGGATACAATTCAACATAAAATTTGGTTAATGAGCTATGCTTATTAGATGTATATCAGAAATCAGATTAAGGGGGGATGTTGAAAGGACTAAATATGATCTATAGTATTTAACCTTAAGGACTAATTTTGCTACTTTGTTATCTTGTTTTGTAGTCCTGTTTATATTTAAACAAAAGTTGGAAGACTTACCTCTATAAGATAGAGGAAAAACACGGAGGGGCTGGATGTGTAATTATTTTGAGGACATGGTTATGCAATATGTCAAAGATGCGGATTAAGAGTATGAAAGCCAGATTTTCCGCTATTTCTCATTCTTGATATCAATTTTCCCTCTCAATTCTCTACTCTCTCTCTCTCTCTCTCTCTCTCTCTCTCTCTCACAAAATGGTCTCATATTGTTGATCATCTTGACCATGTATTCATTAGGTTTCTAGTTTTGTTTTAATATAACTAATATCATATACAAACTAGAAATACAATAGAGTAGCTGGGGTATCTTTTGTGATTGTGTTGTTTAACTGATTAAGATTAGTTTGTGATTTGTTAAATTGAGATTTAATAAATTGTTTTGAGTAAGCCAGATTGTGTTTTTCTACACTTATACTTTTAATAAATTACTTTCAACCATGTAACTTTCAACATGGATTCCAATATGAATTCAGACTATGAACTTATAATATGTACTTCAAAAATGATCTGACCTCAATGTTTTACATACTTTTATCTTATTTGACGATCTTATTAATGACGTCGATCCCGAAGCTCCGTTCGTCGTAAAAGAAAAAACATACGAGAACTGTTACTATTTATCAAAGGGGATTTAACCTTAATGAGTTACTTTTTAAAAGAGATGAAATTACGATGATACTCAAGAGAGTTTAAGCAAGTGCAAGAAAATGTATTGAATGAGGTTTCAGAGTCTTTCGAGGTCAGAATTTTATAACCTGCATGTGCATACAGTGTCAACAAGATACGAAGAATTATTTATTATTGTATCATATTGCATAACATGATATTAAAAGTTCAAAAATTTGCGATAAGTGAATTTAATGAATTGTACTTTAATCCATAATTGGAGAGATACGAAAAATGCAATGAATAACAAAGGAAAAAAAATTGCGTAATAATAAAAGTGTACAATGACGTTCAACGAGATATTTCAAAACACCTATGGCAGCTTAATCACTAGATTATATTCTCTTTTAATTTGAACCTTGTTTCTTTATAATGTATTTTTATTTTTAATTTGATAAAAGACGTGTTGTTTTAGTTTTAAAATCAAAAACAAAAAATAATAGAATAAAACAAAACTATTATGACTGTGACTGTGCGAGTGTACCTACAGCCTTGGTTTAGAGGGTTGCTGTTCGTATTATATTATAGAATTCATATTAAGAGGAAAAGAGCTGGCGTGTCACTAATAACACAAGGGAAATCTTGGAGCCCTCTTTAGCTATGAGACTGTCAGCTGCTGGCTCTCTCCATCTCTCCTAAACTTCCCCCGGATACTTTTTTCAATTTGATTCACGTTTGTTACATATTGTTAAACCTAGGATTATTTTCTCGATATTTTAAGATTACCTTTTTTCACATACAACATAACTCTCGCATTATTTTCTTTTCAGTTTTATGTTTTGTTGGTTTCGTACAAACCGTAACTGAAATTTACTACTAAATGATTTTTATAAACCGTAAAATTTAAGAATCGAATTTTTTTAAAAATTAAAATATGAAGCAAATTGATCTCATATGAAAGAAGATTGAATTTTAAGAATTTTGATATGAGCTATTAAATAATTTTAATTATTACCTTGTATATATTTTAGAGTTAATTTCATAAATGGTCCCTGTAGCCTGTGGGGTTTAACGAAAATTCATAATTTTTTTTAACGGACCCTCTCCCTGTGGTTGTGACTCATATCGCGTTTGGTCCCTTGACCAATTTTTCTGTTAGTTTAAACGTTAAGTTGGTCATGGGACGTGCATATAGGAGGGTAATTGTGTCATTTCGCATATCCTAGAAACCTTTCTTCTTTATAAACAAGTTATGCCTATTTTTTTTAACCTTCTTCTTCATTATTCCAATTTCACCAACACATACAAACACATTTCCAACCATCCAACAACCACATCATTCTTCAACAACTACTACAACCATCACCATCCAACAACCACCGCTGCCACCCTAAACCACCCCCACCTCCATCCGGACCATGTCTGAAAACTACCTCCGCCGCCAATCATCACCTTCCCGCCATCACCACCTATAATATTCCATCACCACCCTATCCTAACAACAACTAATCGCCGCTCTCCACAACCATCACCATCCAACAACCACCATCATCCCTCAACAACCACTACAACCATAACCATCCAACAACCACCATTTCCACCCTAACGAATCACTGCCAGTTTAACCTTCGTCGCTGCAAACCCACTGGAGTCACCACCATGATGAGGGCCACCCATCACATGCCTACCAGGTTGCGGTGCAGCCACCCACCGGCCACCGTACATGTTGTTCTGAATAGAAGATGTTAAGGTCAAGGGACAAAAATGACGGCGGCAGTAGCGGTTGGTGGTAGTGGACTGAGGCTGTCAGTGGTGGTGGGTCACGAGAGTAAGTGGTTGTTAGTCCGTTTTTTATCAACTTAAACTTGAGCAACTCATGAATTAACAAAATACACATAAACACGTGCCGTTTGGACATTGAAAGAATAACGAGTTTATGATTCATGATGGGAGGAATTACAAGGTTACTCAAGAACCCACTTAGACACACTAATAACTTGGTTGGCTTTTCAAGAGGATAGCTGCTAACGGCTATCCCCGTGGAGAGACAAATTAAGAGACACAAAGAAGCAAGCTAGGCTTAGGTTCTAAGTGTGTAGAGGATTCTAACACTCTAACTATGTTATGGAATTCTCACTTCTTACTCTCGTTGAATGCGCACATTCTGCTTTGTTGGAACGGGTTTATATAGCGGAGAGATTAATGTTGCTTTATGTGGGAGTAGTGATCTTTCCAACTGTTTGTAGATAGGCACGTGCCTAGATATCTAGCCTTGATCTCCTTTTGGTTTACTAGAGTTGACAGCACCGAGTTCCCATGAGCTTTTGTGTCTTGGAAAGGGGCAAAGTTTATCTTCCCAAGAGTTTTCCCGCTTAAACTTTATAGTCACACCTAACTATCTTTGTCATTGTTCAGAGAGCTGAGACAACATCAAGGTATTCCTGCCCTTATGAATCCCTTGTGCCTAAGCTTGAGTTCCTTGTACATACTGGCTGATAAGCATTAAGTAAGTTAACAAGACAACTCTTGACGATATCTAGGACTTGAACTTCTGCTGTTGATGTTCAGTGAGTTTAGTTCATTCTAGATTCCCGATGCCTCTGAATTTTGAGCCTTATGATGAAGTTACGTTGATCACCATAACTTCATGATCAGTTAGATTATAGTTGGTGAGGTGTTCATTGTCAATGAGAGAAAGGCCATCAGGGATATAGAGACATTTATCATATCTCAGTGTCCCTGATCTTTGCTCAAGTACCTTACTCACTGAGATCGCATCAGTAAGTTAAAGCGCATCTTTAGTTGGTCTTTGCCAACTCTTTGAAGTATGTTGTTTGAGCTACATCCCATATCAGGGAGGACATTCTTACTGATCATCAATGAGTTCGATAATCACTGATATTCTGTCAGTGAGTGTCTGGGCTATTTTATGCTAAAATCATTGTTAGGGACATTTAGGTCAATTATTGACCCAACAGTGGTATCGAAGAGGAGCTCGCAAAATTAAAACTAGATCTGAACCAAAATTTGCACGTGTATATATATGTATATCAATAGGAAAAAAATGATTGATAGGTAGGTATTGTTTTTGGGAAAGGCAAGAAGAAGAAGATGAGATATATTAAAGATTAAAAGTGGTGAATATTGTTGTTGATGATCATTTTGTTGTGATGTTTATGTTGGATTTTGGATCTTGTAACATATGGTTGAAGATGAT
Source organism: Artemisia annua (assembly GCA_014162995.1). Lineage (NCBI taxonomy): Eukaryota > Viridiplantae > Streptophyta > Magnoliopsida > Asterales > Asteraceae > Artemisia > Artemisia annua. The sequence continues at coordinate 21,148 of LBNU01018878.1, forward strand.
GGATTTTGGGTTTATATTTTGTTCTTGTTATTGTAATTGTTGCATATGGTATTATAGGGTTCGGTTGTGTTTGTGCTTTTCAAGAATCTGGGTAAACGAATTTGGTCTTGAAAAATCTGGGTAAATGAATCTGGTTGTGTTTGTGCTTTTGTTGAAAAGCACAGTGTTTGGTATTTTGGATCTTGTAACATGCTTTTATTTTTATTTGCCTAAAAAAGAATATGTAGTAATAATTGGGGGTATTTACGTCATTTCAACCATTTAAAAACTCACTTCATGGTCAATCTAATAGAAATATTGGTCAAGGGACTAAACCCGTTACGGGTCGCAACCACAGGGAAAGGATTCGTTAAAAGAAAAAGTTTAGGGACTATTTCCGTTAAACCCAACAGACCACAGGGATCATTTATGAAATTAACTCTTTATTTTATAAAGTTGTAGATGTCTTTTAGAAGATATATAAAAATAAATAAATAAATAAATAAATAAATAAAAATAAAGTTCGTTATTGAATTTCACACTAAATTCCTAATTACTTTGTAATAAATTCGGATGATAAAATTAAGACAAATATAAGTATATGCAATATACATTAACTAATAAGGAGAGAAATTGTGTTAGGAGAGAGAAACCAAAATGGTACAAAATTTCATCATTGATCCATTATATAGTCATTTTCAACGGTTTTTTTTTTTTTCCCTCTCAAAATGGTCATGCTCGAGTTTTTGAGTTCACCCAATTTTTAACACGTGTCATTCATTTGTAATTCTTTTGGTACAAAAAAGTACAAAGGAATGAAAGGTGTCAAAAATTGGGTGGAGTCGAACAGTCAAAAAATTGTACTCTTTGGACCAGAAAAGTACAAGGGAATGACACGTGTCAAAAATTGAGTTGAGTCGAGCATCAATATTTTGAGAAAAAGGTGTTAAAAATAACTATATAATTGATCAGTGATAAATTTTTGTACAATTTTGGTAATTTTCTCAAACATTAATTAGTTACTTAGTATTTTGTAATATAACATTTTTCTTGTTTTTAAGGTTATAAAACGCAAAAGCTTCTATTATGAATATATTACGATATTTTTTGTGAAGATTTAAAAAAAAAAAAAAAAAAATGAACATCAAATTAAAGAGGATCAAAAAATACGTTTTTTTGATATAATTTGTTTGATGAAAATTTTTATAATTTTACATATATATGAGATCAAAAATCGATTGGTATGTAATTTGCATATTTTTTCTATTTTATTTTATTTTATTTTTTGTTTTTTTCAACAAAATAACACAAATGATAATTCGCATTTAAAATAAAGACAACTTATCATTTCACATAAAAGTCATTGTTTTAGTAATATGACACAAAATTAACTCACTTTAATGTCTTCTTAGTAACAGTTTTACAAATTTCCCAAACACAAACACATAACATCAATCCCACCGTGTTCCCTTACTCAATTTTAAGGGTAAAAGCCATATATTAGCAACGTATTTTCACAAATTTTCAAATCTAGGTAACAAACTTTCTTTATTACTAATCTAGTTATTGAAACCGGCTAATTTGCGACGATATAGTAAATATTGTCACCGGCTACCTGCTGAATATGGAAAATGACTGACACGTCATTTTTAACGACCGTTAGTGGCATATTTTTTCATCGTTAGTCCTTTATACTAACGACCGTTAGTCCTTTAACAGAAATTCGAAATTATAAAGTTTTTTTTCTCGTTTTCATCCATTTTTCTTCCGCTTTCGTCCGTTTTTATTACGTTTTAGTCCGTTTTTCTTCCGTTTTTATTACGTTTTAGTCCGTTTTTATTACGTTTTAGTCCGTTTTTCTTCCGTTTTTCTTATGTTTTCGTCCGTTTTTCTTACGTTTTCGTCCGCTTTTATCCATTTTCGACCGATTTTACACGTTTTCGTCCGCACTTACACGTTTTCATCCGTTTTTCTTACGTTTTTCTTCCGTTTTCGTCCGTTTTTCTTACATTTTCGTCCGTTTTTCTTACGTTTTCGTCTGTTTTTCTTCCATCTTCGTCCGTTTTTCTTACGTTTTCATCCGTTTTTACACGTTTTCGTACTTATTCATCCGCTTTCATCTGTTTTTACTTATTCATCCGCTTTCATCTGTTTTTACTTATTCATCCGCTTTTCCGCAGTAAATAACTTAAAATTTGGATTTCTTACTTATTCATCCGTTTTTACACGTTTTCTTCCATTTTTGCACGTTTTCATCCGTTTTTTCATGTTTTCGTCTGTTTTGTACGTTTTCGTTTGTTTTTAAACGTTTTCGTCTGTTTTTCTCACGTATTGCATTTTCAGGTTAAAATCTCGCGAGTCTTGATGTAAAACATCATTCCAGACAACTTTCGTGTTTTACACTTTTGATGATTTGGACAAGAAAATGGTCAAAATCATGATTTAAAATCGATACAGAAACATTTTTAAAAAATGTCAAGTTTTCTTTTAGTAACCTAATCACAAAAAATATATATATACGAGAATGAATAGTAGAAGTGAATAGTAAAACGTATAAAATCGGACAATAACGGATAAAAGCGGACGAAAACGTAATAAAAACGGACGATAACGGAAGAAAAACGGACGAAAACGGATAAAAACGGACGAAAACGTGTAAGTGCGGACGAAAACGTGTAAAATCGGCCGAAAATGGATAAAAGCGGACGAAAACGTAAGAAAAACGGACGAAAACCGAAGAAAAATGGACGAAAACGGAAGAAAAACGGACGAAAATGGAAGAAAAACGGACGAAAACGTAAGAAAAATGGACTAAAGCGTAATAAAAACGGACGAAAGTGAATGAAAAACGGATGAAAACGAAAAAAACTTTCTAATTTCGAATTTCCGTTAAAGGACTAACGGTCGTTAGTATAAGGACTAACGATGCAAATTTATGTGAGGAACACAAGGGTATTTTAGTCAGTTAACTAAATCAGCAGTTCATATTTACTATATCATCGCAAATTAGCCGGTTTCAATGACTATATTAGTAATAAAATAAGTTTGTTACCTAGATTTGAAAATTTGTGAAAGTACGTTGCTAATATATGGCTTTTACCCATAATTTTTTGTGAACATTTTGTGGATGTAGCATGTCTCTAACTCCAAAACTAAAAAGTCTTTTATCACCTCCATCTTAAAATAAGTGTCAGGTTTGACTTTTTAGAGTCTTTATTGTTCAATTTTGACCGTAAATACTTTTATTTGTATTATATAATACTTGATACAAAATATATGAATGACTTGGGTTTCAAAAGTATTTTTATAGGTATAATTTTTATCAAGTATTATACAACACAAATAACAATATTTAAGGTCAAAGTTGACAAAAAAGATTCTAAAAAGTCAAACATGACATTTATTTTGAGACGGAGGGAGTAACTAAATCTCAACCTATTATTATCACACACATATCAATTTATCAATGAAAAAAAAATTCAATACGAAACAACATTTATCTAAAGAACAAATAACAAGATCTCAACCACCCATCCTTCTTTCATCCAATGGTTTAGATTAAAATGAACAAATATACTGAGGGGCATTTTAGTCATTCAATACTTTCTACCTAACCGCCTAAATACACACGCTGTACATACACACTCACACTCGTCTCTCTCATCTCTCTCTTAGATCCCCAAACCACTAGCTCCAAAAATCCCAGTCCCTAATTCAAAAATTCATTCATTGATCTATCAATTAATTATCACAATCCCAAATGCTAAATTGATCTAAATTATCACGGCAGAGTCGATTAAGTTGCGATAGCGGTTGCCGTGAGGATACGGAGGTCTTGGGATTTTTTTTTCATTTTAACTCGGTCAAATAAATTATGTTATGAACATATGGATTAAGAATACATCATTCTGTTCGTTGTTTGTTTCTTTTATAAATAAGTTTGATATATAAAGTTGCCACCGTCGTTCTGCTTCTCATTGTTACTATGGTTCTTCTTCTGCAAAAAGCCATAAATAACGCGATGTTTATGAATGAGTCAAGTGTGTTTGGAAATTAATTAAAGTTGTGTGACCGTGTGAAATGATTATAGAGAGTGAAGTGGTATAGTTTTTGAAGAGGGTTCATGACTTCATAACAGTTACTATGAAATTTCATTTATAAATAAGTGGGGCATGACTCTAAACGACTCGGTCTGTATGGAAGTTGACTTCAAAAGTCAAAATGTCACTCACTTTTGAAAAAATAAAGATAGTAAAAAAGAAAAGCATGCAACTTTAGCTTTTGAAAATTATAGTTTCTTTAGACTTTTACTCTTTTTCACTATTAAAAAGAGTGAAACTTTTATTGTGATTCATACAAAATCCTATGTGATCCATACAGAATCCCATGTGATATCCCAAAGAATCTCATGGGATTCACAATGAATCCCTTGAGATTCATACTGAATCCCACGGGATTTCATACAGAATCCCATGCGATTTATACAGAATCCCATGGGATTTATACCGATTACCCATGAGATTCTTTGATGAATCACTTGTAGTTCATAAAGATTAACCATGTGATTCATACAGAATCCCATGAGAATCTGTATGAATCACATAAAAGATACTCGTCAAGTATCTTTATGGAATACATAGGATTCTATATGACTCTCAAGGGATCAGAGAGAATCACATGGGATTCTGTATAACAACATACAACTTTTTAATAAAGTGATTTTTTTACGAATCCCGTGATATTTTATACGAATTCTGTGGGATTTTTCTGGACGAAAATTTTGAAAAAAAAAAGTTCGTCTTTTTACGAATCCCGTGGGATTTTTTTACGAATCCCTGAGATTTTTCTGGACGGAGATTTTAAAAAAAAAAAAAAAAAAAAAAAAAAAAAAAAAAGTTCATCTTTTTACGAATCTCGTGGGATTTTTTTATAAATCCCGTGGGATTTTTCTGGACGGAAATTTTGAAATAAAAAAGTTCATCTTTCTACGAATCCCGTGGGATTTTTTTACGAATCCCGTGGGATTTTCTGGACGGAAATTTTGAAAAAAAATCGTCGAAAGTATATAAAAGTGCATAGCTATAAAGAGATGATTTAATTCTCGTCGCGATGGTGCATTTTTCGTAGCTTGAAGATTTACCGTTTGCAAAATATAATGTTTATTAAAAAAGGTGAAAAGTGAGTTTTTATATTAAATGAGCTAAAATGCCAATTTTGTCTACCCTTTGTTATTTTTTGCTTCATCTCAGCCATTAGATAAAAGGTGGATGGATGGTTGAGATTGACTTATTTCTTCTTTAAAGGATACACGTTTTGCAAGGATCTCACATCATTTATCAATAGCTTAACTAATTAGCTAACAAGTTGAGCAATATTAGCCTATTGCTCGAATGAGTCATCTTCAAACTTTTAACTCGAATGCATCAACCTATCTTTAACCTATCTTCAACTATTTTTCAACCTGTCTGGTATGTTTTTTAGTAAAAAGGTGAAGTCTAAAGATACGCAACAAACTTTCACAAAAAGAACGAAATACGTAACCAACTAAATCTATTACTTGTATCACAAAAATACTTTCAAATTTTGATCAATATATGTAATATTGACCGGATGCTGACCTGTTTGACCGGTTAACACTTAGAAAACTTACACTAGTGGTCCCTGTGGTTTACGTTGACTTTCACCCGGTCGTCCTTTGATTTTTTTTTCAGTTATAAAAGTTACAGTAATGGTCCTTGTGGTTTGCGTTGACTTTCACCTTTAGTCCCTTGATTTTTTCACTTAAAAAAATAAAATCATTTATTCATGTAGTAATTTTTGTTGATATAAATAATGCATAAAAACGTTATTTATATTTTTCGATATCTCTATGTTTTGACGATCACAAAATGTAAAAAACATTAAACGCAAGATTATTACATAAACAAGTATTAAGTTAGTTTATATCATTTTATCCAACTAAATCACTTAAGGTATGAATAAACAAGTGCTTAATACATTTTATGATCAAAGGGGTATTTAATTAATTATTACAAAGTTTATTAAATAATATAAACATATTATATATTTTTGAAAAATACTTTTGGTAATAAAGGAAAATGTTTAAATCATACTAAATATATGAATTCAAATTTTTAACCAAAATCAGTTAGTTTTTCACCAAATAAACTTTCCCCAGAAAAAGACAAAGAATCTGGCCGTTACAGGTGGTCGGCCCCCTTAATTATAAGGGACAGCTCCCTTAATTTTAAGGGGGCCGGCCAGGGGCCGGCACGCTCCCTGTGTCAGATTTCTTTGCCTATAAATATCACCTCAAACCTGGTATTTTTCCTCACCTTTTGCACAAAAAGTTTCAGATCCAATCCTCTCTAAACATCTTTCAAAACCCTTTGATCATAACACTATTAATCCTTGTTTCAAGTGATTCAATCCCTCCTCATCCATCCTCATCCAAAGTGCAAAAGAAGAATACTCCTTCAAGTCGTAGAATAGTAAATGTAAAGTATGTAAAAGTTCAAGTGTAAGGGGAAAGCTTAATCCCCATTGATGTATTATTTTGGATGGTAGGGTAAAAAGGTATGCAAAAAAAAAAATCGAAAAATACAAAAAAATTAGAAAAAGAAAAGAAAAGAAAAAAACATACGGACTACCATCCACACCTATCTTTTATTTCTTAGTTTTGTTTTGTTTTGTTTTTGATAATTTAAGATTGAGTCTAGTCTTGGCTTGGCAACGCCACTTGTATATGTAACTAAATAAGATGATTGACTAGCCACCAGTAAACTATCCCCTATCCAACCAAACCGTGTTTTTCCATATCCCTAAACCTCCCGTTATAACCCTTTTGTAAAGCCCTCTTTGATAGTTATCCTAGGTGCTTACGCCTTAGTGGAAAAGGTTTCGATCCTCTCTCAAGCCTATGGTAATTTATTTATTATGACAGGTAGTGAGTGATATTGTCCATTTCCTTTATATTATATCTACATATTATCAACCGAGAGATGTGAGTATCCAAACACTACATGAGAGGTGCTAGTATATTTTCTCCGTGCTTATTTTGAGTAAAGCGGAACGACTAAATCTTGTAATTACTTTTAAGTTCGCATTAAATGACCTCTAACTTGTTTTTCAATTGGGAATAAAAGCGCATTTGCTTGAGGACAAGCAAATCTCAAGTGTAAGGGTATTTGATGAGACGAAAAATGTTACGTTTTTAGGGGTCGGTTTGAGTCCTAATTCGTATGTTTTTGGTTTGGATTTCACCCAAAGTCGTTTCTTTTCTCATTTTAGGTACTTTTGAAGGGAAAATCACAAAAGAAGCATTTTCAGGCGTTTTCGGAGTGAAAAAGTGCGGAAAACAACAAAAACTCAAAAGACCTTGAAGATTACAGAAGGTGACGCCGTCACACTCTACTAAGTGACTCCGTCAGGAACAAGTGAAGTCCAGAAGTGGAAAAAAGACTCGTGACGATCCAGAGAGTTCGTAGTGTAAATTGTGACGCCGTCAACCAAGGCCGTCAGATCTGGAACCAACAATTATGACCACATCAACCAAGGCCGTCAGGAAACCCTAATCGCCGAGCTGACGACGTAACCTATTGGGCTGACGCCGTCAGCCCGCGTTTTCTATATATATATAGAACGTTTTTTCTTATTTTGAGAGGAATTTTGGAGTGGAGAACTTTAGGGTTAAACCCTAGTACGTGTATTACAGACCTTAGAGGGTATCCTAACCATTCTAACTTGCATGTTTAATCCAAGATAAGTCTTTATTCATACAATATGTCTATGTGTTGTGTGATATATGCTTGTGCTTGTCTTTCTTTCAACATGCTAGGCTAATTTACTTTGTGTTTGCTTAGATCTAATGAAACCTAACTATTGATTATCATGTGAT
>LBNU01018878.1:29849-43737 GCA_014162995.1 Artemisia annua
GGACGAAAACGGAAGAAAAACGGACGAAAATGGAAGAAAAACGGACGAAAACGTAAGAAAAATGGACTAAAGCGTAATAAAAACGGACGAAAGCGAATGAAAAACGGATGAAAACGAAAAAAACTTTCTAATTTCGAATTTCCGTTAAAGGACTAACGGTCGTTAGTATAAGGACTAACGATGCAAATTTATGTGAGGAACACAAGGGTATTTTAGTCAGTTAATTAAATCAGCAGTTCATATTTACTATATCATCGCAAATTAGCCGGTTTCAATGACTATATTAGTAATAAAATAAGTTTGTTACCTAGATTTGAAAATTTGTGAAAGTACGTTGCTAATATATGGCTTTTACCCCAATTTTAATAACATGTTCTTAGTTTTAACATCATAACTCAGGTATTCTTGATTGACAAAAACAAGTATATTATACCGCTATTCAAAATTAGACTAAAGATTCATATTCATAAAAAAGATGCTCTTTTTAACAAGTTACAAAACAACACATTTTGTCTCTACCTTATTATCATTGGTTGTTTATTTTATCGACATATATTACACGGTGCCATACCCAAATGCTGGACCCAGGTGCACCGCTTTTTGCATGCAACCAAAAGGTGCAAACATATCAAGACCACAACATATATTTGTGGCTCACATAATTTACACGCATTCACTCCTGGACTCCACCTCTCCCTACCCTTTTCCTTTTAGTTATCTTTCCTATAACACTTTTTCTTATTATATATTTTGGGGCCCTTATTAATAACTTATACTGTAAACCAAATAAACGACTCAAGTGTATAAGGCTTTAAAAACTTTAGTATGTTGTTGTAAAGTGTTAAGTGGTCAAAAATGTTAATACGAAAAGAAAGTTTTGAGTGACAATTTTATTAAGAGACAAAGCAAGGTGCTAGAAGCAAGAAAAAGATAAAATCGATCGTATGACAGAACATTACAAGAATCTACTAGCTACTCCACAAAAGTGACGTTTTTCCACAAATATGAATACATGTATTCCATTAAAAGAAAGTATCAAAGCTCTAACAGATATGAAACAATTTCGAATAGTATCGAAAAGCTGTTGAAAACCCTTTTCTATCACTTTTTACCTCCCATTAAGATTTTAAGTAAACCTTGCATTTTCTAAAGATACATTAAACCATGTCCGCTGAATGTGTATATTGTTTTATGTTTAGAAAATGAAATTCACAAAAGTGATGTGAGAATTTTATATAAAAAAAACCAATATATGTATTATATTATAAATTCATATCAATAAAAGTTTATTAATCTTGTTTTCATTGTTACATAATATAATAAATGATATCAAAATGAAAAAGCTTAAGATTATTAACAAATCTTAGATTTTACCATATATTATGCAGTTATAATAATTAAGTATTATGCAGTTATAATAATTCGGTATCTTTGGAGAGGTCTCAGGTTCGAGTCTCACCATAGATCTTCAGGAGCCCGAAAAAATAGAAGCAGGAGTGAGGGTTTATCCCCTAAGGAGAAAGGTTCGATGCTTGCATACTGCCTAATTGGATGTCACTGTGGGCTCGAATCACTAACTACTAACTCGCCGCTAAAAAAAAAAAAAAANCATACCATTTTTTAGCAGTGTCTTTTGTGCGCATGTCATTACAACTATATTATGATTATTAATAATGGATAAAAGATGATTAAGTTGTGACATGACATACAAACATTATTAAAAGTTGGTATGTAAGTAGAAAAAGTAAAAGGCTAGAAACGCAAAAAAGTACTCTTATAGATTGAGTAGCAATATACTTCATAACCCTTATAAAACAGCACCTTTGGCCCTATATACTTCTACTACCATCTGCCAACAAACACATTTACTACACCTTCTACACTTTCTAGCTAAACAACAGCCACCACTCACTAGTACTTACTAAGAAATTCATATTGATGGAAGCTACTGGTATCAGATTGTTTGGCACAATGATATCGTGTCCACATAGCTTGAAGATGGATGAGAAGAATAGTTTGGAAGAGGTGCATATTTAGTTCATAAACACATGCACTTGCTTAATATTTTTTCGTGTAAATATCATGTTTATTATATGAATGTAGAGTTTCAAGTTTAGGCTTTGGATGGGTTCAAAAATCTTGAAAATTTGAGTTATTTTTATGTTTTGGCCGGTGAAATAAACATAATTTGGTTAGCATAGAAAATCAGAAAATGGTTTTTATATCAGTTTTATTATTGCTGAGTCTAGTTACATTTTTTTTTTTTTTTTTTACTTCATATAGAATAAGTAGTTCTTGTGAGAAAATCCTTAATAATTTGTCTAAATCGTATAAATATGTAGAATCTAGCTATGCTTTTTTGATTTATTTACCAGAAAAGATGAATATATGGAATACCAATGTCTAAAATTATGCTTGCCATTTTACAGGATGAACAACTAAGACAGAATAATCAGGAGCATGAGACTGAAACCGAAGGTGAAGCAACGAATTCGCCACACGATATACTGAAAAAGCCCGATAAAATTCTCCCGTGCCCTCGTTGTAATAGCATGGACACAAAGTTCTGTTACTACAATAATTATAATGTTAAGCAGCCCCGACATTTATGCAAGAGCTGCCAGCGGTACTGGACTGCTGGAGGCACCAGGAGGACCATGCCCGTTGGTGCAGGTCGTCGAAAACCTAAGAATCCGACATCTAGTTGTCGCTTTGAAAATACATACCATGAAGCTCCTCCTAATGTTATTTCTTTTGGTTTGGATTTGCAACATGTTGATAGTTCGGTTTCTTGCGTAAATAAAGAGAATACTGATGATTGCTCTAGTGGATCAACTGTGACAACTTCTAATTCGGTAGATGAAACAACACATGCTAGAAATGGTTTCCCTAATGTTCCATGTATTCCAGGGGCGTCTTGGTCTTATATTCCTTGGAATTCAGTAATTCCGATTTCGGTTGCACACCCTTCGACTTATTTGAATTATATTCATTGGGTACCATCTTCAACACCTAGCTTAGGAAAACATTCACGAGAAGGAGAAATGCTTTCACCAAATGTTTCCGAAGAGACAAAGAAACACAAGAGTTCGGTTTTGGTTCCAAAGACACTTAGAATTGATGATCCTGATGAAGCTGCAAAGAGTTCTATTTGGTCAACACTTGGAATCACGAACGAAACAATTGGTACAAGAGAGATCTTTAAGGCCTTTGGTAAAAACAGCAAAGAAAACAACAGACAGAAAGTCACTAATGCTTATCCAGTTTTACAGGCGAATCCTGCGGCTTTCTCTAGATCAATCTACTTTCAAGAAGGAGCCTAAATTGATGCCTTATCTTGGAGAAACACTCGGTCCTCAATGTTTCGTACATATAAACATGTTCCATTATTCTGTTGTAAGATTTTGCAAGATAGGTTGTTTTGTAATACTTAGAAATAGTACAATGTAATACAAAGTTTTTTGTATTCTTTTTAGACCATGAGATGTTCGATTTCTACAATGATTAATATAGCTTTTTAATGAGAAATGACTGTTTTTCAATCTTCTTTGTTGGTAATAATAGTCTTGCTAACAAAAATGGTGGTAATAATAGTAACCATGAACTTCTGTGAGCTATGTTCTAACAGTGTGTTTTTATTAAGTGAATCCAGTTCATCATAAGAAGTGTTGAAAAAAAGAAAACTATAAGGCCGATTAATCAGGTTTAGGCACTACTGGGCCATCAACCGTTTTGATTTGTGTAAATCGGTTTAATCACTTATAGTCGCTGTTTATTTCTATTAAAAGATTGTATTTTTTAAGGAAATCTTTCCAGGGGTACTTAAAACTCGCCGGAAATACTCAAAACTTGCAGAAATGCCAATTTGATTAATCACCGATTAATCTCGCATACAAGCTAAAAGAGAGTTGATCGCCCGACCACCAATTCACGATTTTTACAACCTTGATCATTAGTATAGGATAAAACATAGGTGTCTGGAAGGGTATTGCATAGACTATGCAAGGATTTTGTCTAAAAGCAAACATGCACATCTCATTCATCATCAATAAGTTTGAGTGTACAACTTAATCATAAAAAAATGGGATAGATATGCTTAGGATATCTTCATTAAAATATGCACCAAATCACAAAGATAATAAACCATCTAGCTGCAACCAAGAGATTAATTAAATTAGTGTTCTTTTTTGTATAACCACACACTATGCATTGTTTAAACACTTTTATGATAAGATATGTTTTTCTGCCTTAATGTCCTAGAATGCAGACCACAAGACCAAGTCCATATGCCAGGAAAGTTAGAGTTAGTTTTGACCTGCTACTGAAAAAGGTATTAAAACATGCAAAAACAAGAATATACTATAATTTATATTTGTATCTTGATAACTCTTGGTGGACATGTCAATATCATAAGAATTGTGTGTACCATGAGCACTAGCCATCCAAAAACATGGAAGATATTTTCTTCCCCTCGGCAATTTTAGGCCACATTTTCTGTATAATATTACTTGTTTTGTGGTCCCAAAATTGCATGTAACGCCATATCTCTACTTATTTAGAAATTGACATTTTCCGCGTGTATTTTGCTTTTGGCTAATGGCATATACACACCATCTATTTGGCATATACACACCATCCGGACGATTCATGACTGATACTCTGTACAAACTGTCAGTATTTTTGTATTCATACTATCCTATGCTACCCTATGCTGTATGAGTATATACTGTATATATATTTTTACTCTTTTCCTTGTACCATTAAAACCCCGTCTTTTCTAAATATATTAAACCGTGATTTTTTTTTCTTCTTTTAACCATCTTCATCTTAGAACTTATAGCTTCTCATCTTACTTTATTGAGCTTTCAGCATGGTCAAACAAAAATACACACATATCACGGTCATCTTTAGAAAAAACAACCAATCATAAATTGATGAAAGATCGGAAATCATCTTAATTCTGTCTGAATCCACTAAATCTGGTGGCGATGGTGGTTAACGTGTGATGGTTGCGACAGCGGTGGTGATGGGTTTAGATCGGAGGTGATGGTGGTTTGGTCGTAGGTGACGGCGGTGATGGTTCATGTGGGATGAGTTTGGCCGGACGTGTTAGCAGCTATGGTGGTTCAGTAGTGGCTACGCGGTTGAAGTTTTATTATGATGGTGCTGAAATGTTGTGTGTTTTAGTAGGATAGTAGTTGGTGGTGTGGTGGTATGAGTTGTGAAAGAGAAGACATGTGTGTGAAAGAGAAAGTATATGTGTGAGAGAGAAATTTTATAAGTGTTGAGTTGATCGAGCATGCTGTCAATTTCTTGTTTGTATTTTTATTGAGCATGTGGTCCAGTGGTGTTTATATGACACGACTCTTGCTTTTTCACTTTTACTCTTTTTTTTGTGGCCTTACAAATGCTCAACAGTGTGTGTTGGATCTCATACATTTGTTGGTACTTAAAGTTCATGAATCAAAAAAAGTTAACCGGTTTTGGAATATGTATTGATCGTTTATAGCCATTCATCACGAAAAATATCTTTAGATTGTTTTTGGTGTCATGTGGATATGCCTAATTGGAAAAGCAGGTCCATGATTCTTTATTGAGGTTGTAATGAAGCAAGCATAGCCATAAATAATATAATCTTTTTGGGCGACCCGCAAAAGCTTCTATGAACGCCCTGTATAGTAACATGCATGTACCTAGAATCTAAAAAAGCTTACACCACCAAACTGCTAAGTGTGTGCAACTGAAGCTTCTTGTTTGATATTTAAGTTGCAGATGACAGAACAAACCAGTTCGTGGATTGAGTTGGTGCTTCTAGCATATTTATTGAAACTAAAAGGCAGTTGAGGTGCTAAACTGAACCAGTTGTTCACGGGTCTATATATAAGAGTTCGGAAGAAAATGGTACGCCTGGGGCGAGCCCATGGCTTATTTAGGTCTTAGGGTTTATTTTGTCTTATAAATACTCTTGTAAGCGTTTATTATAATCAATCAATCAAAGTTTATGCTAAACAAATCTCTAGTTCTTCTCTCTATTTTCTGACGGAGCCAGCACACGCTTGAAGTGGTGCCCTATCCCGATACAACCCCTAACCGGGTCGTTTATTCACTGGTACTGTTCACGCGACTGTTCACGAGTACTATTCACGGTACTGTTCATCGATCACTATTCATTGGTGCTTTCATTGAGAGCTCTCGTTGAGAGGGTTTTTGATTAGGGTTCCAAAAAAAAAAAAAAAAAAGTTACTGTTCATCGAGCACTGTTCATCGGTTACTGTTCATCGAGTACTGTTCATTGAAACTATTCATCGAGCACTGTTCATCGCGGGGTACTATTCATCGGAAAAAAAAATTTTTTTTTTGAGTTATTAATCGCTTGAGTATTGTTCATGGCATCTGGCGGCAGCGATCGGGACGTGGAATACGCACTTTCTAAGCTCTTGCAAATGGGTACGGTGGCCGAATATGAGAGTGAGTTTGTGGTACTTGCAAATCGAATGACAAGGATCTCTGAATCTTTACTTATATCGTTTTATATCTCCGGACTTAAACTAGATCTACAATGTTTACTCTTACGGTCAAATCCCAAAACTCTAGATGAAGCTTTTTCATTGACCCGTGCGGCGGAAACACGCTTCGCAAACCTAGATATTTGGGAATTTTTGAGGTCAAATCCTTTAACTTTGGGAGAAGACTTCTTCAAAGCTCGTATCACCGAAGTTGGTTTTGAGACAATTGCAAAGGAAGAGAAAGAGCACATCGTTGAAAAGAAAATAGATGTCATTCTACCATTAGAGGGTATATTTGCTTCACCTAAGGCTGAAGGGTCATTAAATACTGATGAGTATATTGTAGTTGAAGAGGTTGTGGGTGGTGGCGAAGCGCTTAAGGTTGGCGAGGATGAGTTTAATAGAGTGATATCTACACTTAAGGAAGGAGGTGGTGAATTTGATAGTCGTTTGGACGACGAAATAAATTTGAATTTAAGTGAGGAATTAGTGGACTCTCAATCTGCATATTTTTTGTATCACCTTGAGGGCAAGGTGATTTTTGAAAGAGTGGAGAGTGTTGTGGCATGGGTAGCGGTAGACGGAAGAATGGTATTGTGTTATGTCCAAGGCAAAGGAATACGAAAGAAGAAAAAGACGAAGGCTGCAATTCAAAGAAGATTATGGGATCCCGGATTACACTAATATTGCAGGAGGACGGACTGCCCATCGACTCAAGAAGTCGAAACGTATGGCATAAAGATTATGTCATATAATCTATCTTTATTTACGTGTCTTTGTTTAGGATTGTTTTCATGTTTATTTAGGAAAGTCGATTAAGAATGTTTTAAGACAACACCTTGAGGGCAAGGTGGTTTTGAAGGAGTGGGGAATGATACGCCTGGGCCGAGCCCATGGCTTATTTAGGTCTTAGGGTTTACTTTGTCTTATAAATACTCTTGTAAGCTTTTATTATAATCAATCAATCAAAGTTTATGCTAAACAAATCTCTAGTTCTTCTCTCTATTTTCTGACGGAGCCAGCACACGCTTGAAGTGGTGCCTTATTCCGATACAACCCCTAACCGGGTCGTATCAGAAAACGAGTCAAATATTTGCATATATGAGAAATTTGATCAATTGTAAGAACTTACAGAAAAACTCTCTTTTCTTTCTAGCTCCAAAGTACTGGATGAATATTTGCGCAAAGCACGATTTATAACGGCAAATAATTATACTTACGAAATCGTGATTCTGGTTTGACCTTTAATGCAAAGCTTGTGTTTTTTGAAATAAAAAGCATGTGCAATTTATACATGTGTGTATTTGAAAAGTTGTCATGTTTAAAATTGATAAAGAAAAATACATAATTTAAGTTGGAGAGAATTGCAAAAATCGTCTCTAAAGTTTGGCCAAATTGCACGTTTCGTCCCGGAAGTTTGGAAAGTGCAACGATCGTCCCTGTGGGAAACTTTTGGGGCAAAATTAGTCCCTGGCCTACATCAAATGACTAAAATACCCTTTTCCTTATATTACATTTCAGTTTCTTTCACAAATGGTGCCTTTGTTTCGCCAGGTTTTGCAGATTTAGGCCTAACTTTTTTTTTTAATTTATTTATTTAACTATTAATATTAGTATTATTTTTTTATACCTCTTCGTCCGTTTTTGTCCGTTTTTCTTACGTTTTTTCCGTTTTTCTCACGTTTTTTTCGTTTGTCGTCCGTTTTTTCCGTTTTTCTTACTTTTTTTCGTTTTTGTCCATTTTTCTTATGTTTTTGTCCGTTATTCTTACGTTTTTTCCGTTTTCATACGTTTTTGTCCGTTTTTCTTACGTTTTTTCTGTTATTTTTACGTTTTTTCCGTTTTCATGCGTTTTTGTCCATTTTTATCCGTTTCTCTCACGTTTTTTCATTTTTTCTTACTTTTTTTTCCCGTTATTCTTTCGTTTTTTTCCCGTTATTCTTACGTTTTTTCCGTTTTCATACGTTTTTGTCCGTTTTTATCCGTTTCTCTCACGTTTTTTCTGTTTTTATCCGTTTTTCTTACGTTTTTGTCCGTTCTTCTTACGTTTTTTCCGTTTTCATACGTTTTGTCCATTTTTCTTACGTTTTTGTCCGTTCTTCTTACGTTTTTTCCGTTTTCATAAGTTTTTGTCCGTTTTTATATGTTTCTCTCACGTTTTTTTCCGTTTTTGTTCGTTTTCTTACGTTTTTGTTCGTTCTTCTTACGCTTTTTCCGTTTTCATATGTTTTTGTCTGTTTTTCTTACGTGTTTGTCCGTTCTTCTTAAATTTTTTCCGTTTTCATACGTTTTTGTCCATTTTATCCGTTTCTCTCACGTTTTTTCCGTTTTGTCCGTTTTTCTTACGTTTTTGTCCGTTTTCTTACATTTTTTCCATTTTCGTACGTTTTTATCCAGTTTTCTTACGTTTTTTTACCATTCTTCTTAAGTTTTTTCAATTCTCATACGTTTTCTCCATTTTTGTCCGTTTTTCTTACGTTTTTGTCAGTTCTTCTTTCATTTTTCCATTTTCATACGTTTTTGTCCATTTTTCTCACGTTTTTCCCGTTTTCAAACGTTTTTCTTCCATTTTTCCACTTTTTCGTCCGTGTTTACACTGTCCATCACTACCAAAAAATTTCCAAAAACATATTTTCAAAAAAAAAAAATTAGAAAAAAAAATAAAAAATAAGGTTTTCGAAAAAAAATTCGTAAAAATGTTTTTGAATTTTAAAATTCCAAAAAACATATTTTCGAAATAAAATTTAAATAATTCGAATTTTTTTTCCATTTTTTTAATTTTTCTAATGTTTTTTAAAAATTATGTTTTCTAACAAATATTTTTATTTTCAAATATTTTTCTAAAAAATTTTTATTCGAAAAAAAATGTTTATTCGATTTTTTTTAAATATCTTTTAGATTTTTTTTTAATTTTTTTCTAAAAAATTCCAAAAAAGTATTTTTTTTATTTTTCTAATATTTTAAGAATATTCTTTTTGTTAATTATTTTTTGAATTTTTTTTTCAAAATTTTTTTGAAATTTTTTTCGTATGAAAACGGAAAAACGTGAGAAAAATGGACGAAAATGTAAGAAAAACGGACAAAAACGTACGAAAACGGAAAAAACGTAAGAAGAACGGAAAAAACATTAGAAAAACGGACAAAAACGTATGAAAACGGAAAAAAGTGAGAAAAATGGGCGAAAATGTAAGAAAACTGGACAAAAACGTATGAAAACGGTAAAAACGTGAGAAGAACGGATAAAAACGTATGAAAACGGAAAAAACGTAAGAAGAACGGACAAAAATTTATGAAAACGGAAAAAACGTAAGAAGAACGGACAAAAAACGGAAAAAATGTGAGAGAAACGGATAAAAACGGAGAAAAACGTATGAAAACGGAAAAAACGTAAGAAGAACGGACAAAAAAGTAAGAAAAACGGACAAAAACGTGTGAAAACGGAAAAAACGTAAGAAGAACGGACAAAAACGTAAGAAAAACGGACAAAACGTATGAAAACGGAAAAAACGTAAGAAGAACGGACAAAAACATAAGAAAAACGGACAAAAACGTATGAAAACGGAAAAAACGTAAGAAGAACGGACAAAAACGGACAAAAACGGAAAAATGTAAGAAAAACGGACGAAAAACGATAAAAACGTCAGAAAAACGGATAAAAACGTAAGAAAAACGGACAAAACGGACGAAAAGGTATAAAAAAATAATTCTAATATTAATAGTTAAATAAATAAATTAAAAAAAAAAGTTATGACTAAATATGCAAAACCTGGCGAAACACAAGGACCATTTGTGTAAGAAACTGAAATGTAATATAAGGACAAGGGTATTTTAGTCATTTGATGTAGGCCAGGGACTAATTTTGCCCCAAAAGTTTCTCACAGGGACGATCCTTGCACTTTCCAAACTTCCGGGACGAAACGTACAATTTGGCCAAACTTTAGGAATGATTTTTGCAATTCTCTCTTTAAGTTGATATATTTTTAAAAAGTTGTCAAATTTAAATAGTACTCAGGGGTAATTTATACAAACTATATTAATTAAAATTTCAAGTTTCAAGTTTCAATAGATACAATTTTGTATGAAGTAGAAAATAAAAAATAGAAAACAGATTAAGATTATATAAGATGGTTATATAGTAGGATTAAAATGATTGTTTGAAAACTATTTAATATAAAAATTCTTCCTTTCACAAAATGATCATATACTCCCTCCGTCCTAAAATTATTGTCCACGTTTGACTTTTTCGGTCTATTCTTTTCAACTCTGACTTTATGTATTTTTGCTTGTGTTAGGTAATACTTGATGCAAAATATATGAATTGATTACGTTTTAAATGTATTTTCATTAATATAAATTTCTATTAAGTATGTTGACATAAATAATGCGTAAAAACGTTATTTATATTTTTCGATATCTCTACGTTTTGACGATCACAAAATGTAAAATCATTAAACGTAAGATTACTACGTAAACAAGTATTAAGCTAGTTTATATCATTATATCCAACTTAATCACTTAAGGTATGAATAAACAAGTGCTTAATACATCTCATGATCAAAGGGGTATTTAATTAATTACTACAAAGTTTATTTAATTATATAAACATATTATATATTTTTGAAAAACAATTTTGGTAATAAAGAAAAATGTTTTAATCATACTAAATATATGAATTCAAATTTTTAACCAAAATCAGTTAGTTTTTCACCAAATAAACTTTCCCCACTAAAGACAAAAAAATCTGGCCGTTACAGCTGGGCGGCCCCCTTAATTATAAGGGGCGGCCCCCTTAATTTTAAGGGGGCCGGCCACAATTAAGGGGACCGGCCACGCTCCTGTGTCAGAAAAAGTCAGAATTTTTCTCCTATAAATACCACCTTAATTCTGGTATTTTTCCTCACCTCTTGCACGAAAATTTTCAGATCTAAATCTCTCTAAACATCTTCCAAAACCCTTTGATCATTAGATTACTAATCCTTGTTTCAAGTGATTCAATCCCTCATCATCCACCATCATCCAAAGTGCAAGAGAAGAATACTCCTTCAACCTCAAGTTTAAGAAGTATTGTATATTGATTGTGTATATTGTGTATAGCTCTTGTGTAGTTGTGTTGTGAACATTATAAGTAGTTCTAGGAGTGTTAGTTGTGAATAGAAGTAGGGTAGTGGTGAAGATTAAGTAGTGAAGTAGTGAAGTAGTGAAGAAGTTGTGTTGTGAAGAAGTAGTGACGAAGTTGTGGTGTGCTCAAGTTGTGAAGAAGTCGTGGTGTGTTGTGAGATTGGTTCTAGCTACTATTAGGACCCGACATTTAGCTTTGTGTCGTTAAGCCGGTGTAAGCAAAAGTTGTGTAAGGTTTTCTCCGCCATAAGGGAGCTTGTTGACATAGTGAAGAAAACTCCCGAGTTAGGTGCTCGGGGAGTGGAGTAGGACGAAGAGGAGATTCGTAGCCGAACCACTATAAATCCTTTGTCTCACGGTGCCATTTTTCCAACTCTATCCTTTTACTTATTTACTTACTTTCATTTTTGTCATATCATATACTTGTTGATATCGTTACTTATAATTGTGCAAGTCTATTGGTGAAACATAAAGTTTGAATTGGTGTTTTGATAAACAAGGTTTTTATAAATTAAAAAGACGTAAAACTATTCAACCCCCCCTTCTAGTTTTCCACAATTGGTATCAAGAGCCACGTCAAACAAGATTTTTTAAAATATATTGTATTTTAAAACTTGAAATCGATCTATGGAAATGGAAAAATATTTAGAAGGGAAAATTGTTTTTAGACCACCATTTTTTGAAAATGAAAATTTTCTTACATGAAAAAATCAATTCGAAAGTTATGTAAAATCAATAGACTATGATCTTTGGAATGTCATTTCAATTGGTGATATTAAATCGATAAATACTACTTTTGAAAAAAAAATAACTTGGCTAAATTTATTATATATAAAGCTATTTCAAATGTTGAATATGAAAGAATATTTTTTTGTCAAACGGCAAATGACATGTGGAAAAATCTTTCAAAATATCACCAAGAAGAATGTCAAGCCAAAGAAAAACTTTCAAATGACTTAGTAGCAAAAAAGAGTATAGTAGATAAATATTTAGTTGAAGTAAGTACAAGTGCTACGAGTTCAAATGTCTTATACGTAGGTAATGACGCCGAAAACAACATGAGCAAGGATGAACAAGAAGACTATGAAGAGACGTCAACCAAGAAGGAACTAAGTGACGATGAAGATGATGATTCTAGTTCCGAAAGTGAAGATAAAGAATATGCAAAGGCCGTCAAAGAATTTAAAAGACTCATTAAAAAGCGACAAAGAGCACAAGATAAAAGGAAAACAACACGAAGAAAAAGAGTTGACGATGAAGACATGAAGAACAAAGGGGAATGCTTAGTTGCTCAAGCATCTAATGAAATTTGTCTAGGAATAAATTTGGAGCCCGACGAATGGGTAAAGGATAGCGGGTGCTCAAGACACATGACGGGGAATCGCAAGCTATTCTCTACGTACAAAGCCTACAATGGAGGTAATGTTATTTTTGGTAGTGATCGTCGTGGAAAAATCATAGGCAAAGGTACGATCTCTCAAGACTCCCTAACTATTGAAAATGTTGAGCATGTAGATAATTTAACATACAACTTGCTTAGTGTAGGACAAATATGTGACAATAAGTGTAGGGTTACCTTTACCGATAAAAATAGTGTAATTATTAAGGATGATAAAGTCATAGGTAGAGGAATTAGGAAAGGCGGCGTATATGTCATGAAACTAGGAGATAAATTGGAAGATAGGATATGCCTAGCGACCCTAGATGAAAACTCCACTTTGTGGCATAGGAGATTAGGTCATGCAAACATGCAACAAATCCAATCATTGGTATCTAAGGAACTAGTTAGAAACTTGCCTAGCCTTAAGTATAATCAACACTTTTGCGATGCATGTAAAATAGGAAAACAAGCACACGCTAGTCATAAAGCTAAAAATATAGTATCCACCACTAGATGCTTAGAACTACTTCATATGGACCTCTTCGGTCCATCCGCGGTGCGGAGCTACGGTGGCAATCGCTACACGTTAGTTATAGTAGATGACTATTCACGATACACGTGGACTAGATTTCTAAGCGATAAGACCGAAGCCTTTGAAAAATTTGAGACCTTTAGTAAAATGATACAAAATAAGCTAGGTTGCACTATAGTTTCAATTTGGACGGACCATGGAAGGGAATTTGATAACGAAGTACAATTCGGAAAATATTGTGACTTAAATGGAATATCTCATAACTTTTCCGGCCCACGAACACCTCAATCAAATGGAGTAGTAGAAAGGAAAAATAGAACCTTACAGGAAATGAGTAGAACTATGTTAAAT
>LBNU01018880.1:3831-14617 GCA_014162995.1 Artemisia annua
TGTGAGAGAACGATCAATCCCCCGGTACTTGCCACTACACTATACTACATCGGTCAGGTACACTGCCTGGTGGGGATTGTAAGCCTCTTGAGATCCCTTGAGAGGTAAAACAAAGTGCGTAAGCAATCCCTACGCATCACACCTCGTGCTTGGTTTCAGAGATTTGCAGGTTATGCTACTAGAGTTGGATTTTCCCACATTCGCTGTGACTCTTCTTTATTTATTTTTCGACAGGGCTCTCAAGTTGCTTACCTACTTATCTATGTGGATGACATTATTCTTACAGCCTCTTCTACAGCTCTTCTACAGCAGATCATTGCCTCTCTGCATAATGAGTTTGACATGACTGATCTTGGACCACTTAATTACTTCCTTGGTGTTTCTGCTACACGACATTCTAAAGGTTTATTTCTATCTCAGCGGAAGTATGCTACTGAGCTCTTTGAGCTTGCTCACATGGCCAACTGTAACCCTTCTCGAACACCAGTTGATACAGAATCCAAACTGGGTCCCGAAGGTGTTCCAGTTCAAGATCCTACTTTGTATCGTAGTCTTGCAGGTGGTCTTCAGTATCTCACATTTACCAGACTCGATCTCTCCTATGCTGTACAGCAGATTTGCCTTCACATGCATGATCCTCGCGAGCCACATTTAGCTGCCCTTAAACGTATTTTACGATACGTTCGAGGGACTTTGGATTTTGGTCTACACCTATATTCATCCTCTACCACTTCTCTTGTTGGATATACAGATGCCGATTGGGCAGGTTGCCCATCCACACGACGGTCTACTTCGGGATATTGTGTTTTTCTGGGTGATAATCTACTTTCTTGGTCTTCCAAGCGACAGCACACCATCTCCCGGTCTAGTGCCGAAGCCGAGTACAGGGGTGTTGCTAATGTTGTAGCTGAGACTGCATGGCTTCGTAACCTTCTTCGTGAGCTGCATTCTCCTCTTTCTACTGCCACTCTTGTCTACTGTGATAATGTTAGTGCCATCTATTTATCTGCCAACCCTGTGCAACATCAACGGACCAAACATATTGAGATTGATATACACTTTGTCCGTGACATGGTTACTGCTGGTCAGGTTCGTGTTCTCCATGTACCCTCCCGTTATCAGTACGCAGATATCGTCACCAAAGGACTTCCTTCAGTCGTATTTGAAGATTTTAGATCCAGTTTGAACGTCCGGCTTCCTCCCGCTCCAACTGCGGGGGACTATTAAACCGTGTATAAGGATAACCTCAAAGTGGATAAGCATATTAGTTGTAATTATCCTTGATTAGTGGGTGATTGATAGTTTACCTTAAATAGCTAAGCATTATACCTATTTATGTATCCTATCTTTGTATGTAATGGACACAATGATTATCACAACCAATAGTCTTATCCCCACCATCTTGATTGTAAATGGTGTGGTGGTCCTTATAATGGTGGTAATTGTCCCAGTTGTAGCATGGTGGAGTCAGGAAACGGGTCTGTCTATAACCAGAATCCCTATTCCTACCATGACACGACTGATTTATTCCATCAGCTCCCACATCATGTGATACCGACACACTCGTGTGAATATTGTGGCACCTCATCAAGGATTTGAGTGTCAGCAGTTTTCTGGTAACATTCATAATTTTAATGACCAATATCCATATAATTCACCAAACCAGACTCAGCAGTTTAACTGTTGTGAGTACTGTGGAGGTCCACATTTCAGCTCTGATTGTCAAACAAGGAACCCATTTCCTTGTAACAATTATGACAACTCATATCAAAACCAACCTCTACAGTACCAAATGATCCAAGCAACTCCTCAATACCCGAAAGATCTTTGTCTAGAGGTTCTTGAGAAATTTAAAGAACTTAAGGAGGAGTTAGCTAATATTTCACTTCGCCATGCTCCAAGTTCTTCTTGTGCGTATTGTGGGGGTCCTCATGATGATTTTCAATGTCAACCTTCCGGTTTTGACACATCCACACCCCCACAATTTCCACTCATTCCAAATTCTCGTGGGAAAACTATGGCAGAATTACTTGCTGAAGAACGAGATTCTGGAAAAAGCATGGAAGAATTGCTGGCTGAGCAACAAGCAGCTAAAATACATGCCAATCTTCGCAATGCTGCTCTATTTGATTATGATGATGACAGTGATGATGAAGATAACGTTGTTATTATTCAAAAAGATTCATCAAGTACATCAGTTGAAATCCCACCAATCCAAAAATCGCAGGGAGAAAAGAATATGACTGAATTACTAGCAGTAGAACAAATGGAACTTGTAGAGTCCATGACTACTAGTCCTTCTCAACTCCCGCAGTCTACTATTATCACACCCGAGGTTCCCACTAACTCTCTAAACATGGGGGACGAGCATCTTGACACTGTTCCTGAAAAGGAATCGGACGAATTCATAAAGTCTAGTGTTGAGAACCTTGTCCCAATCCCAAGTGAGTCACAGGGAATTCCTGAGGATATGTGTGATATCCCTTCCCCTCTTGAGTGTTCAAAAGATCAATTTGAGACTTTCTCCGATTCTAACGATGATTGTACATCTTATGGAGACATTGAATATGTTGAGGCATCACTTCCAAATTCGGATGCTAATCCTCTTCTTGAGGAGTTCGCTGATGAACTCACTCACATCAATCCACTTCCATCGGGAAGTGATTATGATCTCTTTGATGTCGAAACTAATCTGGGAGAAATTGAAAGTCTCTTATATCACGATCCATCACTCAATTCTCATTCCAACCTCGAGCTCAGTGATTCACATAGTGATGAAAATTCTTTATCTTATGGAGACATCAATTATGTGGAGAATCTAACTTCTGAGCTCGTCAGCCTAGAAGAGAATGTTAATCACCTTGTTCCCGACACATTCAATATGAATTTCACTAATCCTCTGTTTGAATTCGAATCTGAATTCACTTTAATTTCTAATAATCCACTCTTTGATATTCAGAACGAGGAAAGTAATGAGTCCATAATGGAATAAGGGGTCACAGATTTGCACCATGTGAATAACTCTCTTCACGAGGAGTTCTCCGGTGAACTCACTCACCTTAATCCTCTTTCACCAGGAATTGAGAATTCAATCAATGGGGTATTTGAGCAAAATGATCTACATCATTTGTTACCCGAGATTGAATCATTTTCTTTTGAGGATTTTACCGTGGTTGATATTCCAAAATCATTCCTCTCCGAGGATAAAATCTTCAAACCCGGTATATTACCTTTTGAGGAAACTCACATAGATGAGTTATCTTACAAGACTCCCGATAAGAATTTAAAGTTACAAACCTCATCCGAGGAACTTATAATTCGGGAGTATGATTACTTTGATCTCAAGAAAGATCATAACCCGGGGGGAGATGCACTTATTCATGAGAATTTGCATATTGATGACAAAATTCCCACCCTCCCACCCGGGAAGTTTTCCAAACCACAGAGCTTAACCGATAAAATCCAAATGAGTGCAGCTGCACTTGATCCTGAGGAAGAAGATCTTGTCATGATTGTTATAATGATTTTCTTTCTTTTCTTCACCTACCTGGTGACTTCCTCTCTTCTTCACTCATTCGGGAATGAGGATACCATATTTGACCCCGGCATCATCGCTTATAGTTTCTACTATTTACAGCCGAGTTTATCTCATCGGTGTGGAACTTTCTCGTACTTCAATGTTTTTCCAAACATCTTGAATGAAAGTCCGATGGAGATTATCTTTTCCACTTTCTTCCCCAAAAACCAATGAATGCGGGGATCGAGTCAAGCTAGTGACTTGGTGATCAAAAACATTAGCATGCCATGGGTTTTCACCCATGTTTCTGACTTCTTTCTACTTTCTAACACCCTAGTGTGGGGGAGATGCCCCTGCATGTACATATCTTTCAAAAAAAAAATCATCATTTTAAAGAAGTGATAGCTTCTATTTAAGAAGCTTTAGCTATTTAGCTCACTTTTCAAACTATGATGTTCCCACACTTGCCTCAATCCAAATTTTTTACGTTCAAAATATCGGCATAATAGCCGGGACTTTGAATATTGAGGACAATATTCAATTCTAGTGTGGGGGGTAAATTCTGGCGAATTTTGATCACATTTTTACCTTCTAAATGCCTTAATACCCCCAAATTTTGACCAAAATTTTTTTCTGGTGTGAGTGCTTTGCACTAACACGACATATGGTTATCAGTCCACCATGTCTCATCCACAAAAGGTCTGGCTAATCCGAGAGCAAACGGCTCCCGGTAAAGATATCTCAAATCCGTTTACGGNAATACCCCCAAATTTTGACCAAAATTTTTTTCTGGTGTGAGTGCTTTGCACTAACACGACATATGGTTATCAGTCCACCATGTCTCATCCACAAAAGGTCTGGCTAATCCGAGAGCAAACGGCTCCCGGTAAAGATATCTCAAATCCGTTTACGGCTTGCAATTTGCCAAAAATTGTATGGTATTCAGCTCACCATATCTTTGAATCGTGAAGAGTTGGCTAGTCCAGAAGCAAACGGCTTTTGGTAAAGACAAATCAAATCCGTTGACAACTGATGATTTGCTCAAAATCATATGGTTATCAGTGTACCATAGTTCTTACTTGAACTGAAACATTTGGCTACTCCAGAAGTAATGGCTTTTGGTAAAGAGACATCAAATCCATTAAGTTTTCACAAAAGATTGCTAGGGACTAGCAATATTTTAGTGTGGGGGATTGATGAGTGTGTAAATACTCATCATTTTTGTAACATTTGAACTGCCAACATCCAAAAACACCCAATAATGCATCAAAATAGTGAAAATATTCCAAAAGTGTGTTTTATATGTTTCAGATGCAAAATGTTTAAAAACAAATGAAAAACGAACAAAGTTTGCACAATTGACAGTTTCAGTCCCTCAACTTTCAAAACTTGTCAAATCTAGTCCCTAAGTATTTATTTTAAATAAAAAGTCACCAAAGGTCCTTTTGAAATCACAAATAATCATATTTAATCCTTTGGTGGCAAGTTTGCAAAAATTACAATTTTGGTCCCTCTACTTTCAAAATTGGCAGAAATGGCCCCTGAGCAATAATTTTGGATGGAAAAGTCAACAGTGGTCCTTGGACTTCATAAATTGCCAAGTTCAGTCCCTGGGTAAAAGTTTTGAAGAGATTTCACATTTGGTCCCTGAAGTTTCATAAAATGGCAAAATTAGTCCTCGGGTTTTAAAAATTGGAAAATTATCAAAAACTACCCTTGTACTATTCACATGTTACAATTCAGCCCCTTATGACAACTTTTGGAATGTTCCAATTCACACCCTTCACAAATTCAGAAATTACACTTTATACCCTTGGGCTTATTTATTTAACTATATAAACCAAATGGACCTTTGTTTTATAAACAACCCAACACCTAAAACCCACTACCCACTATCCTAAACCCACTAACCCTTTACCCTTGCCTGGCCCAAAACAAAACAAGCCCAACACCCCTAAGTTTAATAAAACCGGGGTCAAACTAATACCAGTCAAACCCACTCTCTTTCCCACCAAAACCACCATTCACCCCCTGTAATACCACCCCCACCTTCACCACTTGCAGGTCACCTCAACCGCCCACCCATCACCTCCACCGCCCAAACCTACCTCCCCTCACCTCACAATTAATGCACCCCCCCAATTGCACTCCAACAGACCCAATTGGTATAAAACCAATTTTCTCGCCAAAATGCAATAAAGGGCTCAGATGTGTTTTAGGCCATCCAATGGCTTGGAAAGGAGTGGGAAATGTTCAGAGGGTCCTACTAAACCCTAGAAGTCATCTACAAAAGGAAAAAGAAGCCAAGAGAAGAGAGTAGTAGTTAATTTAGTGTAGTTTTACTTTTATCATGTCGTTATTATTGTAATTTACTTTCCAACCATAATTTTCAGTTAAAAAATGTTGTAATCACTCTTGTTAATGCAATTTGAACTTTATTTACCTTTGATTTCAAGCTTGCTTTTGTTAATTCGAATTTGGCATTTTTAAGTGAATTTGACAAATTCACTAAAACTTGTTAAGTGTTGTTGAACTGTTCCATTTAGCTTGAATTAAGTTACTAGTAAGCTATTATAAGCTTACTAATCATTAAAACCAGTTGGTACTTAGTTTACTAAAAATTCATGAAAATACGTCAAAAAAATATCTCATAAATAAAAAATTAGTGGTATGAAGAAGGAGGCAGGGAGCAGGGTTAACCCTTGATGGCCCTGGGTTTAGAAGCTTGTTTGAAAGCTAATAGGTGGTAATTCAGTCATTGGATCTCAGTTGTTGCTTGGAATCCATTTGTAAGCCATATTTCCACTTTTTGCAATTTCACTGTAGAAGTACTCATATTTTGCTTATCTTGGATGTTTTATGCTTATTCAGTGTTTATAAGTTTATTTTATGCCTTTTTGTCCTTACTTATTTAATAAATCTCTTTGATGCTCACTTAGGTAACTTAACTGTTAGAATCTCATGTTTTAGTATAGCATAGCATCAGTGATTGTTTATGCATGATTTCAGTGTAAAATGAGTTAGAATAGCTTAATGTGTAATCTTAGATAAGTGGTCTTGCTTAAATCCTACTTTTGCTTCAAAATCATAAATCAGTCAACAATAAGGTAGTGTTTGGTTCAATAGGTTTATCTGTGCTACAATTTGTTTTTGTTGTTATTTGTTGATTGAAACATACCACAACAGGTCCCAATAGAACATTAGAAGTCTAAAATCTAGAGTTCATTTGCAAAAAAGTCAAAACTTCATATGAACTCTCCAATTTTTGTTAACTGTAAGATTTTTAAATTCCATAATTACTCAAATCTGTTCCATAGTTGTTAAGATAGCTTAATTAAGTATTATTACACCTTATTACATCATTTTAAGTTAGCTAGGGTAGATTAAACCTCACATAAGTCAAACTATAGCTATAAGTTAAAAAGTCAAATTTCATTTAAGTAAATTTTTGAATAAACTTGTCAATTTTCTTGTGGTTTTAATACTAGGTTTTAGGACTTATGCTCTTAGGATATTAATACTTTGCTGCTTATCATCATTATGCTATTTTTAGTTATTTTTATTAGATTAGTTAAACTGCTTAAATGTTTGCTTATTTGAGCCTGTTTTCATGATAATTGCCCTGCTCAGGGTAAGCTTGTGTGTTTAAGCCTTTTTCTATAGCATGTATCTTCTCCATTATTGAGCTTTAGACTTAGCTTGTTGTTGATTTGAAAAGCCCTTATGGCTGACTGCATGTTCATGATCTTATTTTCTATTTGTATGCTGATTCACATGCTTATTTTTGAACTCAACATCCACCCAGTGAACTATGTATACTGAGTAATCAGTATACATAACCATGTTCACAAGCTCATTGTGAGCTTATTGGTGGATCCCACAGTGAGTTTTTGGGTTCTTTGAGAAGCCCTTTGACTCAACTTGTTGGTTCAAGGCTTTGTTTGGTCTTTTAAGCTTATTTGATAAGCTTATAGCAGGCCTGCAGTTGAGCTTAGACCTGTGTGGTCTGTGGGCATTTGGATTTGCTTACTTCTTATTTTTAGCTTATTCCTTGTTCTTTTCTCTTTTCTTTGGCTTATTTTAAGTTTACATCATCTGTCACAAGCTTGTTTTACCTTTGGTCCCAGTTTGTTAAGCTTATTGTAAGCTTTTACAAGCTTAAAATCTAAGTTGAGCTTAAATAGCTCAACTGTTGGAGAGATAAGCTCAAGCAGAGCTTATTTCAAGGTTTCAATAAGTTTCCCTTTACAAAATTTGCTTATTATTATTAGTAAAATAGTTTTGTAAAGTAAAAAATAAAAAAGAAAAATAAATAGAAAAAAGGTCTCAAGTGGGATTCGAACCCTGGTTATTTGGCTCAAACCTCAAACCAACCACGTGCACCATCTGGGCTACCCAATCCTTAGTGTTATTTC
The DNA here is from genome assembly GCA_014162995.1 of Artemisia annua. Taxonomy (NCBI): domain Eukaryota; kingdom Viridiplantae; phylum Streptophyta; class Magnoliopsida; order Asterales; family Asteraceae; genus Artemisia; species Artemisia annua. Next base: position 11,764 of record LBNU01018880.1, read on the forward strand.
TTTTCCCACTTATTTATATAGTAGTCCAGTTTCCATTTTGCTTATATAAGCTTATAAGCTGATTTCCAGCTTATTTAATAAGCTTTTCACCACTTTTGTATTTTTCTTAGCTTAATAATAGTATAAAGTATTTTTAGAAAAAGTTTTAGAATTTTTACTGTTCATTTATAAACTTTTTATAATTTTTTTGGTTCCTATGTTAGTTAATTAGTTTTATAAAATATTTCATAATTATCTAAGTCATTTTTAGTATTATTAGTAATTTAAATTAGTTTAATTAGTTTAAATAGTTTAACTAGTAATTAATTAATATTAAAATCACAAAAAGACAAAAAGACATATTTTTAGTTTTTATATTATTTTTAAGTTACTTTAGAGTTTTTAAAAATAAATTTTCATTTTCTTAGTTTTATTTATTATTATATTATATTTAGTTTAACTTAAATAGTTATTATAAGTATTAAATAGTTTTTAATTAATATTAAATAATAAAATAATCAAAAAAATATTTTTCTTTTTTATAAAATTTGCTTTTTATATTAAGTTTGTAAAAAGTCATTTTCACCCCCTGTAGTTTGTTTTTGCTTAATTCTCACTTTTTCAATACGTATTTAGGTTTTTAGGATTATTTGCATTTCTGTATTTGTTAATACTGTTTTATTATCATTCCAAGCAATCAGTAGTGTAAATCAATCAAAATCTTTATCTGGTTACCATTCCTAATCACTCATTCCCAAAACGTTTCCAAAACACAATTTCAATCTCGTCGGGACTTAACGACCCGTGAGTACACTGTGCTTTCAACGGATCATAAATTGATAACTTTCTCTCTCATAGCTTGACTTTGTTGACCAAGCACACTTGGTTGACTTAGTTGACTGTTTGGGAGAAGTCAATGGCGTCTTATACAAACGCTCATTCTTGCAGCCATGGCTTAGGTGCGTTGGACCTCTTCAGGCAGATTACGTACTCCAAGAGATCCACGCTGGTTCATGCAGTATGCACTCAGGACCACGGTCTGTTGTGGTGCGGGCCCTAAGGTCAGGATATTACTGGCCCACTATGCACCGTGATGCGCAGGATTTGGTACGGAAGTGCAGCGACTGCCAAGTTCATAGACCCACTCCGCGCCGACCACAGCACGAGCTAACCCCCATCACATCACCATGGCCATTCTACAAGTGGGGTATCGACATCGCTGGACCTTTCCCTGTCGCCGCAGGAGGATTGAAATTCCTTATTGTGGCAATAGACTACTTCACTAAGTGGATTGAGGCAAAGGCGGTGGCAACAATAACGGGTAACCAAGTAAAGCGATTCGTATGGGACAACATAGTGTGCCACTTTGGATTGCCCGGAGGAATCATATCAGACAACGGAAAACAATTCCGTGACAACCCGTTTAAAGATTGGTGCGAACAACTGAATATCACACAACACTTTGCGTCAGTAACTCACCCACAAACCAATGGTCTGGTTGAACGCGCGAACCATAGTCTGGGTGAAGGAATCAAAGCGCGTCTGGACAGATACAAAGGAAGATGGGTGGAAGAACTGTCACATGTTCTCTGGGCACACCGAACAACCATCAAGGTTAGCAACGGAGACACTCCCTTCTCTCTCGTCTATGGGACAGAAGCTGTAATACTAGCTGAAATTGGATTGCCAACTATCCGCACAGCGGAAGTTAACATCACCACAAATGATGATGAGCGGCGCATAGACTTGGATCTACTAGAAGAAAGGCGTGAACGCGCAGCGATACGGGAAGAAAAAGCCAAATCAAGAATGAAAGGATACTATGACGCCAAAGTGCGAAGCACTTCATTCAGACCAGGCGATTTCGTATACCGCAAAAACGACTCAAGCCGCGCGGAAGACACTGGAAAGTTAGGACCAAAATGGGAAGGACCTTACGAGGTCATTAAAGCACTTGGAAAAGGCGCGTACAAACTGCGCGATAAGGATGGCCATGAGCTACAACGCACGTGGAACGTTCGCAATCTCAAAAGATGCTATCTTTAGGAAAGGCTACGGCCCCGCACATGGATACCTATGAACCTTAGTATGTGCCCCAATAAAGATCCATGTATTTCTACTTTTTTTTTTTTTTATCTAGATAAGTACTTTCTCTTCTTTATAGAAACTTGCAAGTAATAATTCAAATTCGCGGTTTCTAGCTAACTCCGCGATACATTTTCTTTACATTGTTATCTAAATATTATTTATGTTTCAATGTGTTGGTTACATTACCTTTAGCCTACATGGCGTGCATGCACTTATTAATATCCACGTTGGTAAAAGGATGAGTTAACCTACTAAACAACTTGTTGAGTAAGAGGGTTGCAAACCCATCAACATCGGATCACACATCCTTGTTAAACACCTTATGCTCAAGACGTTGGCGTAAGTTACTTGCGCACCCCACGATGGATGCGCAACAAGCACACAGTGCGCGTTTAACAATTTAGGAGCCAAGACTCTTGACTCCTTAAAATAATATTCGTAGTACGCTGCATACACTTGTCAAAATTCATATATAACCGTGATTTTTTCTAAGTTACAAATTTCATACACGAATATGATCTTTACTTTATGAACTTCATACATGATTATGATTTTCTTTTGAGCACGCTTTGGATACTTAGAAATCTTGATGCAAAGATACGTAAGTTATGTACAAATAGCATTCAAAATACTCACGAAGAACAACAAGTTCAAACATAATTATAAGTGCTTGGAGAACTCAAAAAAGGCTAAGTGCACACAAACAAGGCAAAATGTACAAATGAACTCCTTATCATTATAAACGACGTGTTTATACATACAAATTTGTTCAAAAAACATCATACAA
>LBNU01018880.1:23242-35751 GCA_014162995.1 Artemisia annua
TGGTAAAAGATAGTTAGGGAGTAATGAAATCTAAGTAAACACTATTCTCCACCACTGATTTTCTCTAAAACCAAAAATACAAAAATATAAGTAGCTTAGAAGTAGATAACTTGGGTTAGTTGACTAGCAACTAATTCCCCCCTATCCTCCAAAACCAGAGATTTTACTGCTTTCATAAAACATAAAAATACAAAAAGAATCTTCCTCCACCCTTAGACCTAGATTAGAGTAGCTTTTAGCCTAACGAACACTATTCCCTGCGAGAGAACGATCAATCCCCCGGTACTTGCCACTACACTATACTACATCGGTCAGGTACACTGCCTGGTGGGGATTGCAAGCTTCTCGAGATCCCTCGAGAGGTAAAACGTAGTGCGTGTTGCAATCCACGCGCATCAGTTCTCAACTAATACATTGGTTCAAACAAGTTAAGTGCTTTGCCTTGATGTAAAGCATAACCCAAGTGGGAAAGGATGTGTTTACGCAAAGTGACCTTAGACTTAATTTGACCAATAAGGGAGTAAACCCGTTACGTGATTAGAGAAGACGTAAGCACGGGATATGAGCATATGGATGCTTTCACATGATGTTACGTAAAGTATATAAGCTCCCTAAGTTTATAAAAGACTTGGCTAGGGGCGATAGTTAGAAAAACATGAGTTGGCGTTTTCCCGTAAATAGGTGCTTTAAAAGTTGGATATCTCTAATCCCAAAACTCGTTTCGAGTGTTCTCAATTAAGCACATAACATATTCATACTTGTATTAAAAGATCCACATTTGTAGGGTATGGGGAAAGCCGACTTTCAAATTTCGCCCGAAGCCATACAGTGGTTTGGCNAAGTTTATAAAAGACTTGGCTAGGGGCGATAGTTAGAAAAACATGAGTTGGCGTTTTCCCGTAAATAGGTGCTTTAAAAGTTGGATATCTCTAATCCCAAAACTCGTTTCGAGTGTTCTCAATTAAGCACATAACATATTCATACTTGTATTAAAAGATCCACATTTGTCGGGTATGGGGAAAGCCGACTTTCAAATTTCGCCCGAAGCCATACAGTGGTTTGGCGCGTCACCCGCGCGGGAAGCGCACCAGGAGCAGATATAGGGTCCAGGGAATTTTGGCTACAGTTTGTTATTTTATATGTTTCAATGGTTTATTTGTCATCATTAAAACATTAGGAGATCTTGATCATGTTGCCTCAACAGATGTCACACCTAATGAAAATAAAATGAAATTTATATATAGATTAACAATGCTGACCGCGTCAGGTTATAGGTTCTGATGCCGTCAGCCCCCTATGTTTAGGGTTTCTTCTTTTGCAAGTCGCCGCTTTGACGCCGTCACTCTATGAATTCTGACGCCGTCAGCTTTAGTTGGACGACGTCCCTATATAACCTCTCTGAACCGTCTCTAGTAAGCTTAAAACGTGACTCCCTACTTCAAAATACACCTGACGCCGTCAGGTTGTAATTCTTCAAACTTTTCTGAAGCGGCGTGTGTAAAATCTTCGTGCTCCAAATTAATAAGTGACGGCGTCACCAAGTATAATGTGACGCTGTCAGGCTTCCATCTTGACGTTTTTTCGCGGCTTTGTTGTTTTCTTCACTTTTTCGCCCAAACGCGTCCAAAAAGCGCCAAATTCCAGAATTCTCGTCCCAAATACCTAAAATACAAAAAGAAATGATAGAGGCTTGGTTTAGGTCGGTAATGTGTTGGTGAAGAGTAGGATTGGGCTCGAGTTGGGCAGGGTGAGGGAGGCTTAGTTTGGGCTAAAGTTGGGCCAGACCGAGAGTAAGTCATTGATGAAGAGGTGGACTAAGTGGGGATTGGGCTTAAAGGCGTAGGGGGTTGTTGGTTGGTTGGGGAGATGCTAGTGGGCTCTGGATTATATTGGGGTTTCGTTGAGGTGGTGTCGACAAAGTGTAGGTAATAGGTTGGTTAGGAGAATATCATAAGGTGGTGCGTTAGTGAGTGTCATGGAACCAAAATGAAAGACATCCTCGTCAAATGTGACATGGCAAAAGATAATAATTTTATTGGTGGCAAGGTTAAGGCAACGATATCCTAATGGTATCACTAATGAATACCTAAAGCGTGGAGCAGGGTAAAATTGTGCGCAATTTGAAGGTGAGGATAGCAAAGACACCAAAAAACAGGCAAGTTATGGTATGTGGGTTTAGTTTGGTAAAGTTTAGTAACAGGGATTTCATCGTTAATGGAGGTGGATGGTAAGATGTTTAGGAGATGTGTGGCCATGTGCAAAGCTTCCACCTAATAGATAAGTCGCATATGTGCTTGGAAGAGAAGGTTACATACAAGATAATTGATCGCACATAGCATGCGTTCCGTTTTCCCATTTCGTTGAGGAGTGCGAGGACATTAAAAAACAAAACTGAATGTCATGAGTACAAAACAGGTACGACAGCGAATGTTGTCATACTCACCCCCGTGGTCATATTGCAAAGCTTTAAAATCTACATTAAATTGAGTATTAACAAACACACAAATTGAACAAAATTGTCATACAATTCATTTTTAATGGCGTAAAGGATAAACCTAAAGAAAATGAGAGAAATGATCCAAAAATAGCCTAATCTTTTATCCACTGCCACTCGTAATGGATGAAGTCCACACATCCGAATGTACAATATTAAAAATAGACTTAACACAAGACTCACAACTGTAAAATAGTAGTTTAATTTGCTTATCAAGTTGGCAAGCATGACTAAAGTAGTCTACTTTTTATTACAAGAAATGAAATTGCTAGATTCTAAACGACGTAGCATGACGTCACCTAGATGCCTGAGGAATTGAAAGTGGTATAGATGGCGGTGGCTGATGGGAAATTGGGTAAAGATCCTCGCTGCTATCATAGCGGAGAAGGAGCTTGTTAGTCCGATAGTCCTTCACAGAAATTCCAAATTCGTGAAATTAGACAGAAACTTTATTGTCTTTAGTAAACTTATGGACAGAAATTATATTTCTAATCATGTTTGGTGTGACAAGTATATTATGAATTTGTAACGGTTTATGGGCGTGAACAAAAAGTTATGTCCGTTTGAGTAACATGTATAGATTGAACATTACCATGAAATGGCCATGCTGAGGTTGTGGAAATTAAGCCAAAACCTTTTTATGGCGTAAAGGATAAACCTAAAGAAAATGAGAGAAATGATCCAAAAATAGCCTAATCTTTTATCCACTGCCACTCGTAATGGATGAAGTCCACACATCCGAATGTACAATATTAAAAATAGACTTAACACAAGACTCACAACTGTAAAATAGTAGTTTAATGTGCTTATCAAGTTGGCAAGCATGACTAAAGTAGTCTACTTTTTATTACAAGAAATGAAATTGCTAGATTCTAAACGACGTAGCATGACGTCACCTGGATGCCTGAGGAATTGAAAGTGGTATAGATGGCGGTGGCTGATGGGAAATTGGGTAAAGATCCTCGCTGCTATCATAGCGGAGAAGGAGCTTGTTAGTCCGATAGTCCTTCACAGAAATTCCAAATTCGTGAAATTAGACAGAAACTTTATTGTCTTTAGTAAACTTATGGACAGAAATTATATTTCTAATCATGTTTGGTGTGACAAGTATATTATGAATTTGTAACGGTTTATGGGTGTGAACAAAAAGTTATGTCCGTTTGAGTAACATGTATAGATTGAACATTACCAACAAATATAAATGAATAAATGCTTGAATTTCAAACGGAAAAGAGTGTACATGTGTTGTCCACCAAATGTGAAGAAGCTCCCATGTCCATAAGCCAAGCCGGGTCTTGAAGCGTCATAGGTTAAAAGGCTTGGGGAAGAATGGTTAGAGTATACGAATATCCTTCGGTAGCTAAGAGACCAAACTGAGGAGCTTGTAGGTAACAAAGGGCACGTGAGCATGTTGTACTGAAAGATGAACCATGGGCTGGGCTGTTGGGCTATAATAAGATTCTTATGGGCCGGTTGGTCCTGTTGGCTAGTGATAGAGACCATGAAATGGCCATGCTGAGGTTGTGGAAATTAAGCCGAAGGGTTGTCCAGCAGATTAAAATTGTCCCGGGTCCTTCTAAAGATACACATACGTGATATTAGAATGGGTTTAGGTTGCATCACTGGACTGTTGGGCTTGTTTAGAAAAGGTTTGTTGGTCCTGACTCCTGAGGTTGTGTTCGGCTATTGTACTTTATTCCATGAGACTCAACTTGAATACATACCATTGTTACTAGTAGATGAAGGCCTAAGTCGATTATCATTCATTCCATGAACAAATTTGCAATGACCACCATAAGCACAAGCACCACGGTAGAAGTTGCAACATTATTCTAGAACCGAGGCACTCATAGTGTTGACGTTTGAATTCGTGGCAACTAGAACAATAGGCAATGTTGCAAAAATCGCTAGGCGGTAGTGTGGCGGCCGGGTACCGCCTAGCGATTAATCGGTTAGGCGGGGATTAATTGGGGATTAATTGGATTGGATTTTTTATATATAAAATTAAAAAATTTGAAACTATATGCTCGATTTAGCCGATCTAGCCAATTTTTTTCCGATTTGGCCGATTTATCTCTGATTTGGCCGATTTCTGTCCGTAACCGAGTTGGTCGATTTATCCGATTTTTGTCCGATTTGGCCGATTTGTGCCCGATTTGAGCGATTTTTATCCAATTAATATCAAAAGGATTAATAAGGCCGATTAGTGAAAATTGTGGCGGTTCATCCCCGCCTAGCGATTAATCGCCGATTTTGCAACAACGACAGTAGGCGAAGAGGATGAAGTGAGGAAAGTAGTTCAAGCAGCCGAGTGATTTTCCATGTCACTCTCCTCAAGTAGGACCATGGATCGTACGTTATCAAACGTCGGAAGTTCCTCCTTATGCCGAATATAATGATACATGCAATCTCGGGGAATCGAGTTCAAAGACCATTAATGGCATACGTAACGAGAATTGAATCACTTACCTTGGCACCAAGATTAGCAAGACGGTCGGCCTTGATTTAATTTCTAAAAAGCGATATGTGACAATTAGCTTTCCTATGTTCATTACATATCACATTATCAGGTTGCATGATACGTGCGTCCTTGTTGTCATGAAAAATGTTTGTGAGACATTACCAAATCCTGTTGGTTGTGCCACTAGAGTCAAGTACCATGTCAACAAGTTTCGGAGAAATTGTGTCATATATTCACATGATAACAAGGGAATCATTCGTCTCATGATTAGGATCGGTTGAAGCTGAGCTAGTGGAAGTCGCGATTAAGTGGTGTAGGACATTGTACGTCTTGCAAAACCTTTTGAACAACTCAATCTAAGAACTGTAGTTGAGTATGTCTAAGTCAAAAGGTGTTCGTATGCATGCTTTTATGCTAACAATCGAATACGCTTTATGGATTGGTTTTTTAGTTGGGTTGCATCTCCTGTCATTGAGTAGAATATCGGTGAATATTTAAATTGCTAGGGCAGAAAAAGAAGCATAATTAAAAAAAGGGATCATTAGTTTTTAGGGTTCTCTAATTAGGGATGGATCTTGATAGGCATTGATACCATATTAGTTTAGGTATTTTCCTATAAAACATAATTATCAATCGGGAATGGATCTAGTAAGAAGAAAAAATAAAATGAGAAGAGTGAGAAAAGTTTCCAACCACACAATTCAAATAAGAGGGAGAAATTTAAGGGGAGATGCATCTATTTTTGTAGGTGCATCTCAAATGTGTGGTTGTGGTTTCTTCTCATCCTTCTCATTTTAGTTTTTCTTCTCATTTGATCCTAACTCATTATCAATAAGGTAAAATAGAATACATTGCTTCGAATATAAGCAAACAATATGGGTTGGCCTTTTAAGTGTATAATCTTACTATCTTATAATGCACACAACCTTTTTTGAGCATTAAATGTACTAAGACAATTGAATATCTGAAAAATTCAACAATACAAGAAATAAAGCATCAAATACAACCAATTTAAACACAATTTTCTAACATTAAATATTTCAAAAACTTAAATTTTAGCAATACGTATGATAAAACATTATGTACAATTAAAATTTTTGAACAATTACATACATAAATTAACTATTCAATAAATACAGTTAATGCAATTATCAAAACATCCCTTACATAAAAAAAACAAATTATCAAACGTATTATACAATCAACTTAAACACAATTCCTGTATTAAATGTAAAAAACATATTATACAAACTATTTAAACACAAAAACAACAATTTAAGAAATACAAATAATAAAGCTAAAATTACAAAATATTTTTCTCTATATTTTAGTTTACTGCACATATTTCTAATCCATCTTCAATTTGTTTAAAATTACATGTATATAAAACACGGTTCGATTCGGGTAACCGATGATATTTAAAAAAAAAACCCTGAAATTGAACCGTGATAAGAGGGTTTATCCAATTTCTGATTTTTTTCGGATTCAATTTCTTAGTTATCGTTTTTTGTGATTTCGGATTGAGGGGGTCAGCTCGGTTTGTCAATTTCACAGTTAGCTTTTATAAAAATCAAATAGGTATATTGAACGACGAAAAAACATTGCTTACTAAATATTTATTATCATAATTGTATAATGAAAAACATTGTCACTAGCTAAAGAGTTGAAATATATCATATGAAATTCTTGATATTCGTAAACTTATTGTCAAAAAGAACATAATAAATTAGAATACATGTTTACCGGAAAATTTTACTTCAGGGTATCAACCACCGCAACGCGCGAGAGATATCCTGCTATATGACGAATGCATGCATGTGTTGTGTGACTTTGTCGACCGAGAATAGGTTGGGATGCATGTGTTGTGACTTTGTCGACCGAGAATAGGTTGGGTTTTAATATAATATTTCTCGTTCAAAAAATAAAGTTAGTGAACTAGTGAGGGGTCGTTTCTGACAAGAAGGGAAACAAGGTGGCGTTGTAGTTAGAATACACAAGTTTTGAATTTTGGAAATATAATCCCGACTTTTGTGTCAAGATCACGTATGAAAATATATCACTCTCATCCACAAAAGTGATTCAGAAAGTAAACCCTAAATGCCCAAGATCAGTTAAAATAGACGAAGTTAGGCGACGACTTCAAGGTATAACATCTTTGTTTAAGATTCTACGTTAGTTTTTGGTTATATAATAGATGCGTTAACTGGTTAAGTTTAATCTCAAGTAAGAATAATAATCTAGAATTGTGATTCTTATTTGATTTCTGAAACATATACTCATTCAATATTTGAAGTTGTTGAAAAGATTTTAAGAATTACTCCGTGTAATTTAGATTGACTGATGTCTGAATGGTTTAACTTGACGGCTTGGCCTAGTAAAAAGATTTTGAGATTTACATTCTGAGACATGGTGTCATAGTAGATACCGGATCGGAGGATATGATATTGGATACTATACATTTCAATTTGATGGGCCAACTAATTAACTAAGTATCAAATGTGCAATGTGGAGAGTGCGATAGTAGCTAGACTTATATATATGAAGTCTTTTTGAGCTCTTTACTGTTATTATAGAAGTAAATAGGTAGCAAGAAGCAAAAGCTTAATCAGATTATAATGCTAGTTTCACCATATATTCTGTATGCATGGACAATGAGTTATGGTAGTTTCTAGGCCTACACGACGTTTATGATGTTAATAGTATACATGTACCTAGCTACTTATGGTATATATGTTCAACTGATATTTTCATATATAGCCTCTCTATTGTATAAAAGCCATATATTGCATTTTTATATCTTTCTAGGAAAAGAGTGTACATCCCACAAGAAAAAGAAAAAAAAATAAAGTCGTTTTTCACTGATTCTTGATATATCTGCATTTATGTGTGTATGTATGTGTGTAGTATGGTGTATCAGTGTGTTTGAAGTTTGTATTTTAATGTGTTTTTAGGATATATATAAGAGTGTTTTCAGGGAGTATAGTAGTTCAATGGAACTGAAGGTGATTGAGACCGATGATCTTTCAGTGTCGGGTGATAGGACTCCGAAATCAGTATCAAAATTGAAACGAAAGGGTAAACAGAATGAGGTATATATAATTTTTGTTGTTTATCATTATATATAATTTTTGTTGTTTATTATTATTATTATTATTATTATTATTATTATTATTATTATTATTATTATTATTATTATTATTATTATTATTATTATTATTATTATTATTATTATTATTATTATTATTATTATTTTGTTTTTTGATGGTTAGTAATTAAGTGGCTTGGTTTAATCATTCATTTGGGTGGTGAATTTGTGTGTAACTTTGGTATGAATTATTGATGTCATTGTTCTAGGAAATAATTAATCTTTATTTTTGGATTAGGGTTTTAATTACATTAAGAGTGGTAATTGGGAAAGTATAACTTTTTAGTTTTTGAGAAAAAAATGTGAGTCATTGTAGTAAGTTTTATATTAATAAATAAAAAATAAAATAATTCTTGAGAAAATTGGTAATGGTGATGTTTAATGTTGGGAAGGTCAAGTCTAACAAAAACAATTACTCAAAATTTCAGGTCCCGTTTCATGAAATAATTGATCTTGACATGGACGAAGACCGCAAAGATGTCGTGTTTACTGATGGGAAGGTCGAGTCTAACAAAAAGATGCAGGGTGTTATACTTATGGGCGTTTCACTGGGTTCGGGCAGTTCGACAAAATCTGATTCAAAGACGGTTAAGTCCAAAAGAAGGGGAAACCACACCTATTTTCTTGATTACGTTTCTTATCTAATTTTGAGGTGATTAATATGTATATTTGACTTTGATTATTCTCTGTTTTAGGATGTCCATGTGGCGCCCGCTCATTTCCCTAAAGGCTTTACCCCAGGATCAAATAACTTTTTCAATTTAGATGATTATGTTTCGAATGATGATTGCAGTGCTTTGCAAGCCCATTTTGATAACAATGATCTTCCAACTGGAATTGAAGCTTCTATCCCTTTGTTACCTGAGTTAGTCGACATGAAGAAGAAGACTCCTGTAGATCCAGCTGTTCAAAGTGTTCAAAGTGTGTCCGCCTATTTTAACGCAATGGGGCAAAGTAACTGTGAAGAAATTCCAGAACAAAATATGTCATCTAGTTATACAAGTTTTGGTAGTGGCTATCACTTTTCTAATAATTTTAAAACTCAAGTTAGTACTAGCACTTCAACTTTTCCCCTGATAGCGATGGACTCGGTTAATCCCTTAGGAGTAGATACACCAACTTTTAGATTACATAAGTTACACATGAAGAACCATCTGGACCTGAATGATGCTTATGCAAGTCCTGATTCTGGGGATTTATAACAAAAAAGAGTTCCAAGTCCAAAAAGTTCAAGTGTAGTTGGAGATTCATTTAGCCTGGCGAAACTTGGTAATGATGATGGATTTAAAAAACTACGTAAGTTTCAAGAAATTTGATACTGTTGTGAACCATTCAGATCATTTGATACTGGAAAATTCTTGAAAAGGACTTGCCTGGTTTGTCTCAAAAATCAACCCCTTTATTAGTTTACTAGAAATCGTACATGTGGTTTGGTGGTGAAATTGTGGAACTTGTAAAGTTCTCCCTAAGTGCTCTGTTTGCTTTTACTTTTCGTTCCTCACCCATTCAATTCCCATTAGAGACTAAAAGTGAAAGCCGACATGTGCACTAAGGGACCATTTTTGAGCAAACAGTATCGATGATTGATGAATGCCTGGTCTTCAACAAACCACAGGGATGATATGTATATATTTTTTAGAAAGATTATAAATTGATGTATTTTTTTTTTGTTTGTTTTGGGTTAGCCGGTCATTACACCTACTACCGTTGCAGAGGATAGTAGTTACTACCATTTACCATGTTTTTCATGAGTTATCGTTAAGAACTAGCAGGGCATTTTAGCTTATTATGTTCTTTTTGACAATAAATTTACGGATATCAAAATTTCCGTTTAGCTCGTGTCCGTTCGGGCTCGAGCCCGTTGGCTCGTGTCCGTTCAGGCTCGAGCCCGTTCGGACCGTGCCCGTTCGGGCTCGAGCCCATTTGGCCTGTTCGGGCTTGAATATTTGTATAATACGCTATATTATTTGTATTATTGACATTTAATGCATGAATTGTGGTTAAGTTGGTTGTACAATATGCTTGATAATTTGTATTTTTTATGTAAGGGTGTTTTAATAAGTGTATTAATTGTATTTATTGACCAGTTAATTAATTGTATTTAATGTGCATAATATTTTATTTATTGTATTTAACGTTAGTATTAATTGTATGTTAAAATTAAATATGAAGGGAATTTCTATAAGTAGTATAGGTTGTTGTACTTATAGATTTAGAAATTGTATTGCTTAATTTTAAGTATTTCTATTAATAGTAGGCATTCTTCCATTATAAGATAGTTAGATAGATTAGAAGTAATGTTTGCAATAAGTTTCCTACTTTCGGTTATGTTTTATGTCTTAATTGTAAGCCTATATAAGAGGCCATGATTATGTATTTTAGTAGTAATTCTCTTCAAGTTCTTGCACTTCATTTTTCTGCATTCACTTTTCATATATAAAAGTAGCTTGTTTCACTTTCTGTGCTACCAGATTTCTACACTTGGTATCAGATCTGCATTCGATTAAAGGGTGGTGCAAGTCATTTTTGTGAGTCGTTTTGATCGCAGGTTGAAGGATCTCAAAAGCGACCCTGATTTCAATTGATCGGGCTTGTTCTAGCAGTAGCAAGAGATCAACCACATGTGCGTGATAAATGGGCATGAAGACATCAAAGCAGGCGGCTTTGATTCGGTTCGTTTTGCGGGTGACGGAAGACAGTAAAGGTGGTTGTGACCTTGTTTTCTTGATCCGTGGAAGAGTGCTCTCAGAACTAGCTTGATCGGAAGAGGTTGGGGTTGTCATAAAAAAGATTAGAATGGTGTTGCTATTGAAAGAAGGAGGTTTGATGTCGTATTAAGTTCGGTCTTGACCTCGACGAATTATCCGGTGTGGGCTGTCAAGGTCAAGTCGATTATGGATGCTTATGGCCTATGGGGGATGGTCGAACCAAGAGGGTTAGACAAGAACCGGATCTTTTGAAGTCAAAACAAGCTCTTGCCTTTTTGTTTCAAGCGATACCCGAACAAATGGTTTTGCAAATGGCGAGTTACACTGACCCAAAGCAAGTATGGGATGGTCTAAAAATATGATTTTTAGGAGTGGATAGGGTGAGATCTGCTAGACTTGCAACATTGAAGAGAGAGCTTGAAAGCTTACGTATGCAGGAGGGCGAAACTGTTGATGATTTTGTGACAATGTTGATCGGTTTAGCTTCAAAGGCAAGGAGTCTCGGGTACGAACTTGAAGAAGTGGACTTGGTGAAAAGGCTACTTGATTCGATGCCTAAGTCCTTTCTTCAAATCATGGCTTCAATAGAGCAATTTTTCGAGTTGGATTCGATGTTGTTTGACGAGGCTGTTGGTAGATTGAAGGCATACGAGGAGCGTATAAAAGGAACCGAGAAAATGGAAGACATTGAGTTGTTGTTGGCTAGTCAAAGAAGTCGCACGGATGTAAGCATTGTGGCAATGGAGGTTCAAATCAGGATGGCTTTGGACGTGGCCGGGGAGGAGGTCGTGGGTCCGGGAGGAGTCGAGATGGTAATGAACGTGTCCGGGATAAAAGCCACGTTAAATGTTACAAGTGTTGAATTTGGTCACTACAACAATGAGTATCCAAAGTGGGAGAAACAAGAGGCAAACTTAATCGAAGAAGAACCGACACTAATGTGAACAAGTGTTTTGAACAAACTGATTAAAGGGGTGATTGTTGAGTTTAATCGGTCATTACACCTACTACCGTTACAGAGGGTAGTAGTTACTAGCATTTACTATGTTTTTCATGTGTTTATCAGTTACGAATTAGAAGTAACGTTTGCAATAAGTTTCCTACTTCCGGTTATGTTTTATGTCTTAATTGTAAGCATATATAAGAGGCCATGATTATGTATTTTAGTAGTACTTCTCTTCAAGTTCTTCCACTTCATTTTTCTGCATTCACTTTTCATATGTAAAAGTGGTTTGTTTCACTTTCTGTGCTATCAGATTTCTACAGTTTGGTTACAGACAAGATATTTGTGAAAGTTTATGAATCAAGGATGGATCTTTAAGAGCTGTAATTATTGGACCAGAGGGTACACCTAGAGATGGCAAAAAAATCCGAATCCGACGGAGAATCCGATACCCGACCCCGATTTGACCGGGGAATCCCCGAGTTGACCGGGTATGGGGATGGGGATGGGGAATCCCCATTACTCAAAAGTGGGTATGGAGGCGGGGATGGTAATACCCTCGGGTCCCCGTACCCGTCCCCGAATATCTTTTATACATGAATAAAATTATATACGTGTATAATATTTAAAATCTTCTCAATTAATAGCTAATATACTCATGTTAATGGTTGTTGTACCTTTGCATGTTGGATTAATTCGCGTTTTTGTTTCCAATTGTAGTCGTTTTCGTACTTACAATAAGTCGTACTCTTTACTAT
>LBNU01018880.1:35757-63939 GCA_014162995.1 Artemisia annua
GTTTTATTGGTTCTGGTTGAAGTGGTTATGATGTATGTTCAGTTGGAGATTTCTCTTGAAGCATTAACAAAGCATTTGCAACAGAGTTCTCACCTGATCCAGCAGCAGAGTGTTGTTGAGCAGTAGAGTCACTAAAAGAGTTCACCAGCAGTAGTCTCTTTAGCAGCAGAGTCTAGAACAGCAGTAGTGTCTTTCACTTGTACAAACTGATCCAGTACTACTACTTGATTGTTTTTATCCACCACCACATACATATCTGCATTGTCACCACTATCATCACCTTTAGCCTCCCCTGAAGCTAAACCAGTATCACCAATAACACCTGTAACTTGATCAGCAACATTTTTATTTCCCCCAATTTCCTCCCCTGAACCTGTGCTATTCCTCCCCTGTTTGGAAGCATCCTCTCCCAAACCAGCAGCAGTGTTAAGAAGAAAACTTTGTTTGCAATAACTCCATTTGTTGCTTCAAGATAGTGATCATGGTTCCCTGAGCAGCTGTTAGACTTTCAAGAGCAGTAACTTTGGATTCCAAGTTTTGACACTTCGTTTCCAAATTGGTACATGTTTCCTTCAATACTTGTATTTGTTCCAAACTAGCCTCATCACTTCGACCTGTGTTACCTGGTCCGAGAGGTGAATCATTGACATTGACATTTTGTACAAGGGGTGGTGCCATCAATTCAATTTGTTCAATTCTGTCCTCCTCACTTCGGGATGTGTGACCTTCCCTGAGAGGTGAATCTTGGGACACAAACTCAGTACCAAACCTAGTTTGATCACCTGAGCCCCCTATATTTTCCATGTGGCTAGGGAATCCATCACCTGTGTTTGACTCATAAGAATCATTCACATTAGATTTTGCCTTGGATTGGGTCTTATGTATGTTAATACTGACCTGCTCTGCTGCTAAGCTAGGAGCAGTAGTGTTAGCCCTCACCAACATGTCATCTTCACCAGCTATGACAGCCCCATCTGGTACAATTTCCATCCTAACACTGGTCTGGGGTAACTCAGTGTTCTTTGAGGTTTTCCTACGTTTATAGGTCTTTAATGGTGATGGAGATGGTGAATCAAAAGTGGGTGTGTGTTGGGACTCAGTGGGAGTTCCTGATCCTTCACCCTGATTGTTTTCAATAAGTTGCACCATAAAAGAGGTAAGTGGTGTAACTTGACCAGAAAATTCTTTGTTGACCTTGACCAAGAAACTAAAAGACACAGATCCCATTATTGGAGATTTATAAATAGCTTTATGGGATCTTGTGATTTCAATCTGATCATTGACAAACAGTTGGATAAACCTTGGATAAAGCAAGGATTTTCCTTTTTCTTTGACACTCAAAACAATTCCTTCAAAAATCATGTTTGAAAAGTTAAATGGGTTTCCTTTGCTTAAACAAATCATAGCAGATGCTATGGTTGTATTAACCTCATTCCACCCAGTTGTTTTTGGACTCAAACAATGTAATAAAGTATGGGCTAAAAATTTCCATGGAGTTGAGAAAAGACCTTTTTGAAATTTTAAACCATTGCCTTTCCTCTCATAGCCCAGTTCTTCCAGTCCTTCAAAAAGTTCATCCCTGGCAAGACACTTTGTTCCTGCTTCATCATCAAGGAGCAAAGTTGTTCTAATAGTGGCTTCAGAAACGATTACTTTTTGATCATCAACAAAAGCCCTCACACATGGTTCCCCTTTCAAAGTCTTGACTTTGGCAGTAAGCCAAAACTGTTTGATGTGAGCAGCATAGATGGTAGGATTCACAGTTAATGCATACCTAAGGGATGTAGCATTAAGAAAGTTTGCCATTTCTGTGAATTCTGCAGGTATAGCATCTGTGTCAAGTTCGGCCACAATGTTATGACTTTTTGCCCATGTTCGATCAAGATCCATGATTTAGGGTTCTTAAAAATTTGGGGATTTGGAATGTGGATGATAATGGAGAGTGGGTTGGTTTTTAAACTTGAATTCATAGGTTATGTGTAGAGAAAAAATGATTCAATTAGGTTATAAACTGCTTAGTGGAAGTTACATAACCGTCCCTAGACTTTAACTTGTAGCAGGAGACACCAAGCAGCAGAGTCATACAACTAGCAGCAGAGTTGACTACTGCTTAAAGAACCAAGCAGTAGTTTGACTTTTCTTGGTCAAAAAGTCAAGAAACGAACCAAATCTCTTCATTAAGAGGCAGTTACCAAAAATTGAATTCCAATCACCAACTCCTCATTAATTACCATAAAAGCCAATTGATCCTCAATAAAAGGGGATCAAATCCAATTGATTTTCCAATCAAACCCTAATCACTTCCAAAAACACCACAAAATCGTAATCAAAGTCTGAACCTTTTCCCTAAATAATCACAATGACCAACAATAGAGAGACAATCGACATCTCTTCAGACTCTTCTGATTCATCTGACTTTGAAAGCATGTTTCCACCAGGCACAGTGATAACTTATCCTCCTTTTCCACCAAGAGCACCATATCTACCACCATATCAACCACCCAAACGTGGTAGAAGAACCAAAGAACAAACCAGGAAGTTTAAGCATGACATCAATGCTAAGTATCTTCCTTGGCACAGAGATTATCAATCACCACAAACATCTCATCCTCCACAAGCACCACAACCATCTCATCCACAACAAGCACCACAACCATCTCATCCACAACAAGCACCACACCTAAACTCTTCATTGGCTCAAGAAATCCCAAAAGCTTTAGTAAAGGCTTTGAGAAAACATTTGGCAACTTTGCAAGCAGAACCTTTACAATCAGAAGCACCAGTTCCTCCTCCTAAGACTCACTCTCCACAAGCAGAAGGACCTTCTGGATCACATGGAGTTGTGATGGGCTTAGCTTGTCCAAGAGTGTGGGATGTTGCAACTCAGTCCATGGGAAGAAACAGAACCATGCCAGATGTCCAATCCTTGAGAGATGCTCTTTCCAATGCTGCTTGATTCACGAGAAACCAACGTTTAATATAGTTTCCAAGAAATACGCAAGAAATACGTATTACCCGGGTCGTTTCGTGTGAAGGTGTGAATGGAAATTCGATTTACGAGACGAGAAACGTGTAGTGAATGGGATAAATTGATGAGATGAGAATAAAACTAATAAAAGGGATTCTAAACGCAATCTAAGTTATCGGGATCAAATAAAGGCACACGTATTCTAAAAACGTAACACGAATTAATAAACGTAAAATAAAATGTAACGTTACTACTAAAAACGTGAAATAAATGCAAATCTAACCCTAGGGATGAAAATGAAATTTTTCTAAGCTAAAAATAATAAAAGAAAATTTTAGGAAAAAGAAAATTAATATTTTTGGCTTTTTATTTTTATTTATTAATTAAAAACTATTTTTGTATTTTTGTTTAATAAAAGAAAAATGAAAATAATTAGAAAATGAAAATTAAAATCTACAAATTTAATTTTTAAAATTCTAACTTAACTAAAAACTAATTTTAAAAATAAAAATGAAAACTATTTTTGTCTTTTTGTGAATTAATTTGAATTAAAAAGTACTAAAAATTAAAGAAAAATGAAAAGAAATACTTAAACTATTCTAAAAATTATGAAATTTTTATGGAAATTCTAAAATTATATTCTAAAGCTACTGTAAAAAGGATTTTGGAAAATTAAGCTGTTAAGTGCTTATTCAAGCCAATAAGCAGTTTGAAAAAGTGCTTATAAATAAGCACTTTGATCAAAAATGGTCAAACTTTCAGAGAATGTTCCTTAGGCTCAATTAAGCTCAGAAAAACTTGATTTTAACCAAATGGAACTCAGAACCATGCAATGCAAATGAAAACAGTCCAAATTAAGCTCAAATAAGGGCTTATATAAGCCAATTAAGCTCAAACAGATACCAATAAGCCCAGTACTGCAGATAAAGCTAAAACACACTTAAGAACACTTAAACTAACCACTGGAATCAAGTACACAAGCCAATGATCATCAATTTTCTCAAAAAAAAACAATTTCAGTTTGACAGAAAGTTGGGACAAACTAGCAAGCCAGAAATAAGCAGTTCAATAAGCTTCAAAGTACAGAATTATGGGGGCAAAAGGTTGTCTGCTAGCTTGAGAGTCTATAAAAGCCAAAAGCCCTATACCAATCACTCAGTTACTAACTCAAATTGATGCTCAAACAGGTCCACTACTGAGTCAGTGTATGCTGACTTAGTTAGTTTGACTTTTTCTTTTTAAGACTAACAGTTGACCAAAATGAATTTTAATCTACCCTAATGATTCTAATATGAAGTAATAAGCTAATATAAAGGAAAATTAAGCAACTAAGCCTACTTATGCAACTATAGTAATGAAAATACTAACTACTATTTCTAACAGATTTAAAACAGAATGGGATTCAAGTGAATTTGACTTTTTCTCTTTTGTCTACTGAATTTTATGCTTTAACTAACTAACTTAAGCCTATTGCAATATGCCTATACTAAATGGACAACTCAGAATCAACAAGAACACAGTGTAAATGCTTAACCCAAAC
Source organism: Artemisia annua (assembly GCA_014162995.1). Taxonomy (NCBI): domain Eukaryota; kingdom Viridiplantae; phylum Streptophyta; class Magnoliopsida; order Asterales; family Asteraceae; genus Artemisia; species Artemisia annua. The sequence goes on from LBNU01018880.1 coordinate 40,266, forward strand.
AGTCCCTATGTGACAGATAAACACTAGATCTCTATGATTTAAACCTCAGTTTACTACCAATTTGTTCCAATCCAATCACCAACATTCATGAACATCAGATCAACAATATGCAGCAGTAACACAGTTCTACTCACAATCATAATAACACTAACAATAATCACAGATTCTCTATTATCAACTCAATATCAAAACACAAGTAACCAAAGGCATCCAACAAGCTCAGACAACTACAACTATCATTCAGCAACAACAAATCAAGCAGAATATCAATAAACTAACTATATTAGATCTACTATTAAAGAACTAAAGAAAATTAAATGAACTCACTTAAACCAAAGGCCTCACAAGTGAGGGTATACTCCACGTAGCCTAACTAATAAGCTAAAGCACTTCTGAACCACCAAATAACACCACAAATTACAACCCAGTGATAACACTTCTGAACCAAATAACTTCTCTGAATCATCATGAATCAAGACAGTTGACTATTGTTGACTGTTTTTGGATTTTTTTAGAAAATGAAATGAAAAAGACACTACAAGTTCACTAATAGCTAGGATAAGCTATAATGAACCTTAACAACTAAATACAAAGCTTATTGGAGCTTTGGTTTAGAAATTAAAGTTTATTTTTGGATTTTTTTAAAAGTTTTTCTGATTTTTATATGTTTTTGATTATAAGATAAACAACAAAGAGAATTTAAAAACAGAAGTTAACTACTACTATTAACTACTAGAAATCTTATAAAACAGTATATAAAACTTTTATACTAAGATTAAACTAGATTGAAACTTTAAAGTAAACTAAGAAGAAGAGATTTATGGAAATTAAATTCTATTTCATTAATTAAAACTGATTACAAAAAGATTACAAATAAATTCGACAGAATAACATTACTCAAAAACTAACTCCCTAATCTTCCCAAATGAAGGGGTATATATAGGTGAAGCTGATATGAGTTAGGGTTTTGGGGAAGCATCTGGAAACCTCAGGTGTGCTTTCTCATCAACCTTTTCAGCCTTTGGATCAACGTGGTGCCCAATCCCTTCATCCTCAGCCCTTAGATTAGATCTCTCAATCATTTGACACGGAATTTCACACGGATAGCTGACATGGCAGGCCTGCCATGTCAGGTTCTTCTAGAATCATGACTTAATTGTACCAATTTGCCCTTACTTGCTGTCAATTTGGATTTTACTATCGTGAACAGTGTTAGGGTTCGTGGTTTCTGGGTAAGTTGGGTAAAAGGGGGGCGGGTAAATTTAATTTGGTTTTTTTTATTATTTGTTTGACCGGGGTAAAGGGTGGGTTTGACTCAGGGGTTAAAAGGGAAACAGGCCGTGGGTTTTTTATAGGTTTTGGGCTTTTGGTTTTAGTTTGGGCTGGTGGGATTTTAATGGGTTAAGGGATTTTGGTTTAGGTATTTAGTTGTATTAACTTCCAAGGACTAAAAGTGTAAGGCTGAAAATTCTAGGGACTAATTCTGCCATATTTTCCAAAATATTTTCCAAGGGCTATTGTTGTAAATTCGATGATTCTTTGAGGTTTCTTTTGTCATTTCTTCAAAAATATCTTCAAAAGGACTATTGTTGACAACTTTGGAAAGATGAGGGACTGAAATCGTCAAATCTTCAATCTTTGTTCCAAGGACTAATCTTGACAAGTAATGATTCTCCAAGGTTGATTTTGACTTTCTGAGTATGACTTTGACCAATTGACTTCCCCGGCTTCGGCTTTTGACACTTTCCATTCTCGTGCTCGTTTTTGTCGGTTTTCTTTGATTTTGATGTGATTTCTGAAATATCCGTACCTGCACAATCACAAACGCAAAAACACACTATCTTTGGCATTTATGGTTAGTTTTTGGTCGTTTTGGTCTTACAGATATCACCGGAGAAGACGAGCTTCACCGGAATCACCATCACCGGCGCTCAAATTAGTATTAGCGAAGAACCCTAATCGGAGCCCTCAACCCAGTAGCAGTACCAGAAAAGAGGTAAAGTGCAAAGAGGCACTCAACTATCACCGGAGAAGACAACGCTTCACCGGAACCATAGTAATCGGCGCTCAATTAGGATTAGGAGGAAGAAACCTAATCGGAGCCCATCCCAAAGTTAGATCCCAAAAAGGGGAAAGTGAAAAGGAACAAATAAACCAAATGTTTTATATCCAAAAAAAAAACGTTATCTTTTATATAATACAAGAATTACATCATTTCAGAGTTTTTTTTACAAAACAATCTTATGGGAAAAAAAATTGGACCAATCAGGTTGCTCAATTTTGACACGTAAGCAAAATCGAACAATATAATTGGTTAATAAAAGTCAAAATTGAAATTGCTATTGGTCAACGCAAGCCAAAATTCGTTTTTCAATAAAATAGCTATAAAAACAAGTGTGTCAACTTTTAAAAGAAAAGAACTTATAGAAAAGCGGGCTGCATTTATGAAACTATTGGGTTTAAAGCGTAAATTTAGAAAATAGCAATGGTCCTTCACCCACCCAATTCTCATACCAACATCCTAAAAAAACCGTAAGTCTGTACAACACACCTAATGCGAAAATCAGTTATTGATTCAGGTTTGTAATATATATATTTTTTTTATTCTATTCAATCATCAACCGTGATTTGGAAAAGTATTTATGAATTCATATATGTTTAATCAGTTGTTGTATGTTGTTATTCATGAGTTAAATCAAATCAACCAACATCACACTTATCTAATCATGATTGGTTATATTATCAATCTAAATTACTATTATCATTTATCAAACACTCTATCACTGTTAATCATAAGGGTATGTAATCTAATTTGATATTTGGTTTTGTTGGATATATTATCCAACTGATTGTTTGAAAATCATAAACAAAAGTAGTTATGTTTATCACTTTATAGTATTAGAATGGTTGTTTGAGATCTATAGTTATTTTATCACAATTATTTATGATAGTTGTTTCAGAGAAATAGTTTGGCTACATGTTTTCTGAGATTAGGGATTCATGTCAATTGGATTGATCCATATTTTTTGTTCTATATGGATATTTTTTAAGCTCTCTAATCTCTAAATTTAAATCTTCTTAATTACACCTTCTTTTACCAACTAATTGGATACATTGTCTTCGTTATAGGTAACTATAAACAAGGAGCTCCTTAATATATATTTTCTGTACTAAACGCTATAGATGAGAATGACATCAAGAGTTCATCATGACATGTGTATAAATAATTGCAGGTACGTACTATTTCTCTCCTAATTATGCTGAAAAGAGTGTATTCATAGTAAATGAAAAATATTGTAAATAGTAAATGAAAAAGATTGTAAACTATTAATGGGCATGGCATTAGTTGAATTCAAAACAATGTCCTTTTTTTTTTACTAGACTACACTTAAGCCCTGGATAAAATGAGCGGCTTGGGCAAGTGGGATGGGTAACAGGCTTAAACGGGTAGTATAAATTATTTAGGAAGTATCTTGCATTTAAATCATTTCAAATCACTTGATTAAGATACTACTTATAGCTCAAATGGAATAGATATGTGGTCAAGTTAACGTATATGCTTCTAACTGGTGCCTCTAATATGGATCATTATATATGGTATTTAACGGCTATAATTGTTTTATTGATTGTCTAATGGAAAGTAAGGTTAATATAAATGGCAATTCCCAGTTTTTGGAAGATCTTGAAATGATGATATTTTAACCTGTTGAACCATTAGAAAGCTACTGAACTTCTAAGATTACGACAAAAAANCATGGCATGTTCTCTCACTGTCTCAAGTTTCAACCGTAATGGAACAACTTAATAAAAGGTGGAACTTAACTCCCCTAAGTTGAAATATAGGTGAGTTGGGTTTGGGTAAAAACGTGGCGTTAAATGAGTATGGGTATAAGTGTGGCCTAGATGGGGACAAAAGTATTGTAATATTAATAAAAATTTTAACTTTTTCTAATAATATGATTTTGTAGGTTTTATGTATTTGAATACATATTGGATTACTATAGACCCATTTGACCCCCTAGCCCATTTGGCCTGTCTCATCAAGTTGAACTTTCTATCTTAACCCATTATACCGGTTAGGGTAAAAACATGACGCATTTTTTTTTTTGAACGGCGGGTTAGTTGTTAGTTGTTGGCTCGAGTTAGTGTCGCATCCTCGGGCAGAGATACCAACCGCGAGCCTCTCCTTAGGGGATAACCCCACTCCTATTCCCTATTCGCCTGATATCATTAGAGCTTGTGGTTCCCAAGTGAGGACTTCCCGGTCAGTCACCCAAACCGGTACTACTCTCACTTGGGCTCGCTTAACTACTTAAGCCTTTACCACTAGACCACAAGCCCCATGATGCAAATTGACTCATTTATCTTACATTTTTAGGGCTACGAAATCATTTGAAGTGCTAATTTCTATAAAAACTTATATACCAGCACTTTGCGTGTGTAGTGTGACTCAGTTTATGACATTAAGCCCATTAGGACAACTTTCACATAAATGTATTTTGTTAAACGGGTGCACTACAATATTTATAGAGAACATGTGCATAAGAAGTTGATGTTTATGCAGCGGGCTAATGATCATAGATTATTCTTTAGAAGACTCATATAGAGACACAAATGAAAGGATATACATATTTATGCATTGATATATAAGAAGAAAACCCTAAGATTTGTAGAAATGTGAGAAATGATACTTGCTTATTTTTATAATGCATTGGGACGTTAGTAACATATACAAAGGACACTAAAATAATAAAAATATTAATAACAGATAACGAAATTGAAGGATTGCAATCTACTCCATTTTGATTTGCTGCACTAATAGGTCTATTTAAGATTCATAGTGAGAAGTGACTATATTTGTAAGCAAATTAGCACAAATGCATTAGTATTTGCTTAATTTATATGCATATGCAGGGTCATGAAAATGTCATTGTAGAAAATGTTCCATGTATATACCGAGTTAGGAATGGAGCCATTGAAAGTATTGTTGCATATATTGAAAGCAATCATGGATTGAGGCAATTGGCCAATTTGGTGTCATATCATTAAACCTTGGATGCATTAAAAAGTCTCCAAACGTGAAGCAGGACACAATAACCCACACGCTCGCTATGGTGGAACAGAGTAGGATTAAACGAAAGAAGCTTGAGAAACAATTATGACATAGTGCTAATGTTGTCACTTTGAAGTAATGAGAATTCTAACTCAGAAAAAGTTCATTTAATAAGTAAGTTAAAGCGAAGATTCAATGTGTTTATATTTTGAACAGTTTATCCAAACATACATATACATATAAGTATATATAACATGAAAAAGATCCGTAATTCGGAATAATGAAAAAGATTGTTCGACCTGTAGAGTCTAAGCTTATTGGATTCTAAGTAAAAAAGGGACAAAGGTTTAATTTTACCAAGTAAATTAGTAGATCAATTCAAATATAAATCTTTGTAATCATTGCACTATTTTACAATCATACAAAGGAAAATCTTACAGATATAGGTGTCATCAAAATTATTGGTCAAAATCCTATTGTATGGAGAATGGAGTGGTAGCTCTCATATGATGATTAAGGCTATTGCGCGGTTAATACAAAAAATAAAAGCACTTAAAGTGTGAGCAATGAACATCGGCATACACTTTCTCACATCTAAGTCAAGCACATTTATTTAGTCATAACCCATGACCTTTTTTATAGTAACAAAATTAATTATTGGCTTTCCATATATTTGTACTGATATGCACATTCTTATTCCAGTTTAGGCCCAAATAGTTTTGATTTTACCACATCTAAATAGAGTTGAAGTTGGATGGAGACATGTTGCTACTTAGAACTCTTATGTTTTTTTCTTTTTTGGACAAAGAACTCTTCTGTTTAAGCAACCCAAACATCTAAATAGAGTTGAATTGCAAAAGTAATACTTAATTAAAATTTTATGTCTAAGCCCCGTGCGTGCACGGGTATTAAAACTAGTACCTTTTATATATATTTTTTTTTACTTAATCCTTTCTAATATAACCTGTATAAAAAGAGGATACTACGTATTATATATATATTTTTTAAAAGTTTTTTATAAAAGGTAAAATAAAATAAACACACTTGTAAAAACAATCAAAAAGTTGTTTTTTAAAACGTTTTCAAAATGACTGGGAAAAAGAATAAGGAAATCGGTTCAGCCACCAGTTTTCAATGTCCTATGTTGACCAACTCAAACTTCAACAATTGGGCAATCCGGATGCAAATAATCTTAGAAGCAAACGATTTATGGAAAGTGGTAGAACCACAACCGAATGTAGAAATTGACAATAAAACAGATAAAACGGCGATAGCTTTTATTTTTCAAGCATTACCGGAAGATCAAATCCTCCAAGTTGCAAAACATAAATCTGCATGAACAGTTTGGGATGCTTTGAAGACAAGACACATAGGGGAAAGTGTGCAACAAGCAAAGCAACAAACATTAAAGACAGGATTTGAGGCATTACAAATGAAAGAAAATGAATCAATAGATTCATTCATTTCAAAAATTTCAAGTATCACGAGCAAGGAAACAAATGTCGGTTTAACCTTCGAAGACTCTAATCTAGTACGAAAATTGCTAACCGCAGTACCAGACAGATTCTTACACATAGTTGCATCAATTGAACAATACTCGGACTTGGATAAAATGTCTTTAGACGAAGCAATTGGAAGATTGAAGACGTTTGAGGAGAGACTAAAATGCAAAAGGGAAAAACAACCAGAAAGTCAAGAGAGACTTATGTTTTCTCAGCACGACAGTCATGGGCAATCCTTTAGAGCACAAGAAAATTACAAGGGCAAAAACAACAAGGGAAATAAGTATAGGTCAGATAAGAAGAACTGGGAATCTTCTCAGAATAACTTCAAGAAAGACAAAAAGAAATCTATATGCAACCTAAGCAAGGTAACATGCTACAAATGCAAGAAACCTGGTCACTATGCCAAAGATTGTACTCGAAAGAATCCCGAAGAAGATCAGTCAAATCTCATTCAAGAAGACTTGGAGCCAAAACTGCTAATGGCTACAATCGAAAAGCATCATTAAGTATTCTTAAATGAAAGAAACTTCGAACCACCAAAGACAACATTGAATGAAGAAATTCTATGGTACCTAGATAATGGTGCAAGCAATCACATGATAGGTGTGAAGGAACATTTCAAGGAGATTGACGAGAAGATCACAGGAAATGTACGATTTGGAGACGGACGAGAGATTAAAGGGAAAGGTTCTATCCTATTGGAATGCAAGAACAAAGAACAACGTGCTATATCACAAGTTTATTACATTCAAAATTTAAGAAGTAATATATTGAGGTTGGGTCAGTTAACAGAGAACGGTTGTAAAGTAGTAATGGAAAAGAATATACTGCTCTTATATGATTCAAACGACAACATACTACTTAGAGTTACGTGGTCGAAGAATAGGCTATACAAAGCGAACTTGAGGATAGGAGAAACAACATGCTTACTAGCAAATCTACATGATGAAGCATCGCTATGGCACACAAGATTGGGTTATCTAAACTTTAAATCTCTAAAGTCTATGACCACGAAGAACTTGGTTCAAGGAATACCTTCTATCAAACACTCAACGGATATCTGCGATATTTGTTTGATAGGAAAACATGCTAGAGCTCCATTTCCACAAGAAGCGAAATACATATCCAAAACAGCGTTGGAACTGATTTATAGAGATTTATGCGGACCAATTTCACCACCAACACCTTCGGATAAAAGATACATATTTCTATTGGTAGATGACTACTCCAGATATATGTTGGAATACTTTTTGAGTTCAAAGGATCAAGCATTCGGTGTATTCAAAGAGTTCAAGGCAAGGGTGGAGAAAGAACATGGAACCAAGATAAAGACGTATAGAACAGATAGAGGAGGGGAATTCACATCAAATGAATTTCACAAGTACTGTAGGAGAACGGGATAGTCAGAAAATTAACTGCACCATATTCACCTCAACAAAATGGCATTGTAGAAAGGAAAAACAGAACAATACTTTCTACTACAAGATGTATGATGAAAGCAACAGGGATGCCATAAAATTTTTGGGCTGAAGCAGTTAGACATGCAATTTTACTATTAAATTGCACACCGACAAAATCTTTAGAAGATGTTACTCCTTACGAAGCATTGAAGGGTAGAAAACCAAATATTCAACATATCTGAATATTTGGATGCATAGCATACGCAAAAGTACCTTCACAACATCTTACTAAATTAGATGATAGAAGTATACAAATGGTATACTTGGGTAGTGAACCCGAATCAAAAGCATATCGCTTATTTGATCCAATATTGAAGAAAGTTTGCGTTAGTCGTGACATAAAATTCAAAGAAGACGAGAAATGGAATTGGGAGGAATATGTCAAAGATGTCGATCCAAACGAACCAGAATGGAGTGATTTCATTATACAAAATATTGAAACACAAGAAACAGAAGAGGTTCAAGATGATCATGAAAGTGAAACAGAAGACGATGACACCGAAAATGAAGAAACACCTTATAACACCTGGTACTTTTCCTAAAACCCATTGCTAGCCAAACTTCTATTTTCGTACCTGAGCCACTTTTAAAATTNCCACACCTTCAACTACTGACACAAATGTTGATCACATACCCGTTAGAGGATACAAAGCCCTAAATGAGATATATGATAACACAGAAAGACTTCTACTAGTTGAAGATGAACCGAGGAATTTCAAAGAAGCATCAAAGGATGAAAAATGGATTGAAGCAATGCGAGTAGAGATCGACTCCATCAACAAAAACAACACTTGGAAATTGACTACCTTACCAAAGGATCATAAAGCCATTGGTTTAAAATGGGTATTCAAGACAAAAAGAGATGCTAATGGAGAGATATTAAAGCAAAAAGCAAGGCTAGTAGCGAAAGGATATATTCAAGAACATGGAATAGACTTTGATGAAGTTTTCACCCCAGTTGCAAGAATTGAAACTATAAGATTGATTCTAGCACTGGCAGCTTACAACAAATGGGAGGTACATCACTTGGATGTAAAATCAGCATTTCTACATGGTGACTTAAACGAAGAAGTATATGTCTTACAACCTGATGGATTTGTAAAGACAGAAGATAAAGGAAAAGTATACAAATTGAAGAAAGCACTATATAGACTCAGACAAGCTCCACGTGTGTGGTATACTAAACTAGACAAAACCTTAAAGTTACTCAACTTTAAGAAATGTGCATTAGAACAGGCGGTCTACACAAGAACAAACAAGACGTCAACTCTTCTAATCGGAGTCTACGTTGACGACTTAATAGTTACTGGAACATCTAAAAAGGAAATTGAATCCTTCAAGTATCAATGCAAGAACAATTCAAAATGAGTGATCTAGGACTACTTGCCTATTACTTAGGCATAGAGGTTACACAAAAGTGGGGTGAAATCTCAATAAAGTAAACAAGCTACGCGACTAAGATACTCAAAGACAGATGGATGTTGGACTGCAATGATGCAAAGATACCTATGGAACCAGGACTAAAGCTAACAAAGTTAAGCGAAGGGAAATTTGTAGATCCTATGGAACATCGAAGCATAATAGGATGCTTACGATATCTGTTACACACAAGACCAGACTTAAGTTTTCCAGTGGATTACTTAGTCGATTCATCTAGGAACCTCAAGAACAACACATGAAAGCAATAAAACAGGTTCTACATTATATCAAAGGAACCAAAGACTATGGTATAACCTACGGGCACGATGGAAACACGATTCAAGGCTACAGTGACAACAGTTATGGTGTCAACACTCAAGAAGGAAAAGGGACTACAGGAATAGTTTTCTACTTTGGAAACTCACCTATAACCTGGAGTTGTCAGAAGCAAGGAACAGTATCCTTATCATCTTGCGAATCAGAGTTCATTGCAACAACTGCAGCGGCTACTCAAGCACTCTGGTTAAAAAGACTTCTAAGCAAGATAACAGACTCTAATGAAGAAAAGATTACAATCTATGTGGACAACAAGTCAGCAATAGAACTTATGAAAAACCCAGTATTTCATGGAAGAAGCAAGCACATAGATACAAAATACCACTTCATTCGAGAATGCGTCGAGAAAGAAGATTTAACAGTCGGGCACATAAGCGGAGAAGAACAAAGGGCTCACATACTCACAAAGGCACTACCAAGAATACGTTTCACCACAATGCGACAAATACTTGGTGTGAAGAATCTTCTTCAGAATGATCAAGATTAGGGGGAAATGTTGGGCTAAACCAGATCATACCTCATAGATTCTATAGTTATAATGTCAAAGGACCAATTACGCAATACATAGAAATTGTAATATAGGGACAAGTTAATAATTATGTAAAACTGAAAAGTTGTGACTTTTCAGACATGGCATAACTGCCATCGTTTCCCAACCATCACAATGGTTATTGAACTCGGTTGGATTAGTATATATAGAATACACTTGTAATCATTTATCAATATCAATTCCTACATTTTTCTCACGTAGCAAATATACTATTTGTGTTTAGTTTCAAACGATCCTGAGTCATATACCTGTGTATATAACCCATCAGTGTCAACCTTATACAGAAGGTGTGCAAGTCGGGAGTCTATGGGAGGAAGTGTACAAGATGTGGCTGATGGTGAGGAGAGCTACTCCTACAAGTTCAAGACCGGTGTGGTGTCATACATTAAGGTTCTTATAGACGTGTTTAAAGTATTGGTGTAAAAGAAGTTGACGAGTTCCTTTTTCTAAGTGAAAAGAAAATCCCCCCCCCCTGCAAATCAACCTGCAGCAAGGAGTGTGACTCATACAACTGCTCATACTTATCGTGGTTATGGCTTTACTCCATCCCTTCCGTATATACCTAAACAACCTCCTGTTCTTATAAAATCTAAACCTTCTACTACTTATAGTACGTACAATCCTAATCCTCCTGGTACTTATTATCCTAAATCTCTTGATACTTACCCTAAATCTATCGAAACTTACATTCCTAAACCTCATGGTACGTATGATTCTAAACCTTTGGCTCTTAGTATGCATAATCCCAAACCTATGCATGAGTACTCCTCTGGTTATTTTTGAAGCCTCCAATGTGCATACGCCTCTTTTATATAACCTGTGCATCACCCGTTGATACTTTTGTAAAGCAAAAGTAAAGTGATCAAGTAGTAATATTTTTTATTTGTTAATATTTTTTATTTCAATAAACTAAATTTATAAATGTTTTTCATCATACACATACATAAGAAGCTATATGAAGAAAGTAAATTTTTTTTTTCTTAACCATTGATTTTATGATTTACAAATTGACTTTATATATAATTTATTTTTTATATATGAGTTTGCATTCAAAAATAGTGGAAGACAAAGTACATGCCATATATAAGTTATGTCTTTAATTGCCATGAATGTATTACCAAATTTACCACACATTTCTTGCCATATATAAGTTATGTCTTTAATTGACCATTTTTAACTTTCAACATTTCACATTTAACAATTTTCATTTTATATGTAGTATAAATAAAGCAATGCAATTTATTACTTATTTTAATAGTTAATTACAATTTTATCCACTTTATCTTACTCCACTTTACCCATTCGTTTACATCACGATCATGGGAAATGGTTTTACACCAATAAAAAGAACAAAAAAATGCAATTAACTATTTGTTATGTAGCTTTGCGCGGGTGCTAGACTATTATCTGTTTATATTTTTTAAGTATACATGACATGAAATATAGTAAATGTGAAAAATTTAGATGGACTCCATTAAGAAATAGAGTTAACGCATTGAATAACTATAATATTTTGGAACATGATTCAGAAAATAACCATTGATATCTTCTTCAAATTATCTAAAGATACATGGGCAACAATTGAAAAACATACAAAAGCTTACATACTCAAATGACTGCTACCTTTAAACCACACTCATGGATAAAAAAAAAATTATGCACAAAATTGACACAAATCGGACTTTGTCGAAAGTTTATATTGTCGTTGCTATGCGCCGCTAATAGTCTATTTTGACAATAACTCTTTGATTTAGAAATTTTTTTCGGATATTAATGTGTAAGAAGAAAAAGTTGTTAGTGACTTTTGCATCTTGGATACTCTTAATAGTGAGAGTATCTAAATTATTAATCTTATACAAGTTTTGTTTTTATTTTTATTTATTTACTGACAAAGTGGAAACAAAGAGGATACAGCTGGAAAATTTTTGAAACAATTATCACGAATTTTTTGTTAAGATCACATTTGACTTAATATATATCTAAATTTCGTGCTATAAACCCTTATCCCACAATTTAAATATTCACGAAATAAACCCTAAAGCTCAAGAGCAGCGTTCCACAGCAAGGTAACAGCTTTGTTTAAATGTCTGTGACGAGGTTTGACGTTAATTGATTTAATGTTTGTGACCAAATGACCATTGTTGAATCTATTCGATTTGTTTATACGCATAGTATAGTAATGTGTAACATGTGTTATTATTTTTCATAGAAAGGGTTATAATGTTTGTAGGACATTTGTTGAGACTAAATGACCCGTAGTGTGGTTGTACCTTTGTGTCTCTTGAACATAGATGTGTTAGTACAAGTGTACGAAGGTGTAGCGGTGTACTAACATACTTGTTTGACGATCAAAAGATTTTGATGTGTGTCTTATGATAGATGACATTATGTTTTATGCGCAGTGTGCACGCACAATGAGTTTGTGCTGGTTTCAATTCTTTGCACGCATGCCGTTTATGATGTTTACTTAATACATGATGACAATTAATAACTTATATCTGTTGTATATTTTCCCCTTCTTGATCTAAGTTAAAGCCGACCAATAGCTAAGTTTTGGCTAAAATATAAACCCATTACTGATATAATTTTATGTTTATATACGTGTGTGTGAATTATAGTGTATGTGTTAAGTTTGTATCTTTATTGTTTTTTAGAAAAATGGTGTTTCCTAGTAGTAGTTCAATGGAACCCAAGGAGATTGAGATTGCTGATGTTCAGGTGGTGTCGGGTAATCGGACGACGAAGTCGGTTTCAAAAGGAAGGGGTGAACAAAAGAAGGTATTACTCCGTATATTTTATTACGTAGTTAATTGTTGTTTCTTGATTGTTATCAATGACTGATAAGTGGGCTGGGTTGATCATACATTGTTGGTTAGTTAAATTGTGTGTGAATTTCTTATACATTTTAATTATGAAACTTAGTATGATTTAGGTTTTTATTGATGCTTATTATTTTTGGTGGAATTGATGTGGTAGATTAGGGTTCTAATTATATCTGGAGTGGTTGTTGGGCAACCTATTACGAGTAGTTTAATTATTTAGTATAGTAGTAATATTTAGTTGTTGGGAAATTGTGGGTATTATAGACTTAGGGCCCGTTTGTTTAGGTTTTTTATTAAGTCCTTTAAAATTAAAGTGACCGTATATATGTTGTTTGTTTGTAGATGAATAAATGGTTGTTTGTTTTGTGTGCTGAATATAATGTCTAAATTAGAAAAAATTACTGTTATACCATTTTATATTAAATAATTGCTGAATAAAAATTGTTGTTTGAAATGCTCTTAACAAAAATAATGCAAACAATTGATAAATGCATGAAAATATATATCTCATACGACATAATAATATTAAATAGGACCAATCTATCATTAACAAGTTGATGATAATTATAAAACAAGTTCTCGAGCTAATTAAACATGATATTTTAACAAATCTTAAATTCAAACATTAGCAGATAATCGATTTGCAATCTCATCACGAAAAGAAGCCATATATTGTGTGCTTTGAGTACCCCATTGTGATCCACTTGTTTCTTCTTATCCACTTCCTTCGGGTTGTTCTTCATTGTTAGTTATAGTATCCTCCTCGCACTCCAAAATTAACACATCTTCAATATTAAATTTCCGTATAAAGTTGTGTATCGCAAAACAAGCAATTACAACATTTCGTTGCGTTGAGAATTTAAAAGGCGCCATCTGTTTTAGGATTGGAAATCTTGCCTTCAAGACTCCGTAGGACCGTTCAATACTGTAACATTTATGTAAAACCAATCAAATTCTTTCTTAATTCTTTTGATGTAACAAGTTGTATGTACTCACAGTAATAAGCACAACAATGAAACAACTACATAAAGATCTTCTTTATAATGAAAAAACAAAAGAAAGACGAAGAATACATACCTGCTGTAGATTGATTGCAAATGGTTATTGACAGTTTGCAGTAAAAATATATAGAGCATGGTGTGGAGAATTGGCGGTAAAAATACTTGCAGGATTTGGCGCCCTAAAAACATGTTACGTGGGATTGGAGGTTAAGAAGTGGGAGGGTAAGGGAGGGTAAATATGTAAAATTAAGATAAGAGGGATGAACTTAATATGGAGACCCTCATCTCCATGGCTTTTTCTAGGAGGTCATATGTTACTTTTAAGCACTAAACAAACATCCCTTTGGTGACTTAATTAACTTACCTATTTTTCAGTTAATACCCTTTAAGTTATTATCAAACACCACCTTATATGTGTATGTTCTATATATTAATCTCTATCTTCTCTACTATATATAGAGAAAAACTCTTTTCTAAGATTTTAAAAACTTAAAAAATAAGAAAAGTTCAGTTTCTAATATATCTTGATTAAAAATGATAACAACATCAACCATTAGATTAGCAATTTAAATATTTATTAATCCTCAAACTTTTATCAGTTTTCGTTTGTAGCTCATAGACTTTGTTCTCGCAATGACTACAAATTGAACCATTAGATGTTGCATAAAAGGTCATACCAGAACCACAAGTTCGTAAGTATAATTTTGCCGCTATACACTGTCGTTATGCGTGGGTATTCGTCTAGTGTAATATAAAGAATTGTTAGAAATTTGGTTATGGTGGTATGTTTGCTGGATGAAACGTGACCATGGTGGTATATAGACATGATTGTTATTGATAGATTGATGTATCATCAAGAATATGGCCATAAAGTTACGAAACATACATAAATTGATGTGTCATCAAGAATATGGCCATAAAGTTACGAAACATACATAAATTGAAATGCTTGTCTGCGTAGAGTTTGATAATGGCAGCTTTTGTTAAGTTGAATATAGTGTTAATTAAGTTTGCGCTAAGAAGTGGTAGTCGAGTTTTGAGAATAAATAGGCTGTGGATTTTTAAGGAGAGTGATGATAGTGATTATTAGTAACATCTCTATCTCTACTAGATAAAGAGAGAACTTTTTAATTTATTAAAACTTAAAAACTTAAAAAAGATAGTAATGATTACTTCTCTGATTGTATTTTTTCCCGGAAACAGTAAAAACTTCTCAGACGAATCATTCGCTTTACATGTGCTTGTATGATTCACTTATCTGGTACGATATGTTGCATGGAAAATTTGTGGTTAATTCAATTTCACTAATTTTCAGGTTCCGTTTCATGAAATAAATTATGTTGACATTAAGGAAGACCACGATGATGTAGTGTTTAGTTAAATACAAAGGGGAAGCTACATGTATTTCCTTTATTATGGTTCGTACCCGCGCGTTGCAGCGGCGGGTACCCTAAAATAAATGTTAATGACATCAAAAGGCAAAAGTGATAGCTAGGAGTTGTAAACTTTTCGGGCGCGAGCCCGTTGGCCCATGCTTGTTCGGGCTCGAGCCCGTTGCCTTCGAGCTTGAATATTTGTATAATATGTTCTATTATTTGTATTAGTGACATTTAATCCATGAATTTTATTTAAGTTAGTTGTACAATATGCTTAATAATTTGTATTTTTTTTATGTAAGGCGTGTTTTAATAATTGCATTAATTATATTTATTCACCAGTTAATTAATGTTAATAAATGTGTTTTAATTAGTTGTACTTTTAGCTTAAGAATTTGTAATGTTGAATTTTAAGTATTTCTATTTAAAGATTGTATTTAATGTTAAAAAATGTGTTTTATTAGTTGTATTTTAAGCCTTAGAACTTGTAATTGCATTTAATGTTACAAAATGTGTTTTGATTAGTTGTACTTTTAGCTTAAGATCTTGTAATGCTTAATTTTAAGTATTTCTTTTTTTAGAAGGCTTAAATGCTTTATAAGATAGTATGATATATATATTAACTTTGATTATTCTCTGTTTTAGGATGTTCCCGCGGTGTCTGCTCATTTACCTAAAAGCTTCACCCCAGGATCAAATAACTTTTTCGATTTAGATGATTATGTTTCGAATGATGATTATATCGCTTTGCAAGCCCATTCTGATAACACGGATCTTCCAACCGGAATTAAAGCACTTCCATTGGCTACTTCACATCCAAGCCCAAAAGGTTCAAGCTTAGTCGAAAATTCATCTAGCATGAGAAATTTTGGTAATGTTAAAGGGATGAAAGAGTATGAAAGTTTCAAGAAATTTGATACTGTCTTGGACCATTCAGATCATTATTACTCGACACAAAATTCAGCGACAAATCAGGCAAGCAATTGTGTGCGTGTGTGTGTGCTTTTTTTCTTTTTTTCTTTTTTTTTTTTTTTTTTTTTTTTTTTTTTTTTTTTTAAACATAGCTTATCTTCTTGTCATCTTTTTGAACAAAGTTGTCATCATTTTACACAAATATGTATCACGGGTTTCCACCGCCAAAGAATTGGGCTAAAACGATACAAGAAGAGTGGAAAATTCTTGAAAAAGACTTGCCTGGTATGTCTCATAACTTGACCCTTTATTAATTTGTTACAAATATAGTAAAGTATGTCACATTATAACATAATCATCTTTTGTTCAGTGAAAATCACGGAACATGTCCCTTGTCTATATATGCTAATAGCATAAGTGGTCTCAAGTTGCAATGTATGCTTTCACTTTTGGTCCCTCGAGTGTTCCCTTTAGGGACCAAGAGCGTAATTATTCACATACTTGAGAGTCCAGAAGTGAAAGAAAATAGTGCAATTATGGACCATTTATGCATAGAGTATCGACTAGGGACGAATACAGAATACCGTGATCTTCACCATACGGCGATTTATATACTCTCTCCGTCTTCATATATAATATATATATATATATATTTTTTTTTGGTTACAGACACAATATTTGTGAGAGTTTATGAATCAAGGATGGATCTTTTAAGAGCTGCAATCATTGGAGCTGAGGGTACACCATATCATGATGGTCTCTTCTTTTTTGATGTGTGTTTTCCAAGCACTTATCCTCAGATACCACCTGTAAGTCACCCTCTTCATTTTATTTACTTGATTCTAATTCATATACCGGCTAATTTCATGTGAGTTTTTTCTAATAGCTTGTGCACTATCACTCTGGTGGTCTTTCTATCAATCCAAATTTATACGAAAGTGGTAAAGTTTGCTTGAGTCTTCTGAACACTTGGCATGGTGGTGCAAATGAGATGTGGATCCCAGGCACTTCGACTATGCTTCAAGTTCTTGTCTCCATACAGGGTCTGATTTTGAACACTAAACCATACTTCAATGAACCCGGATATGCATCCTCAAGTGGCACTGCACAAGGAAAAAAGTCTGCCTTAGACTATAACGAGAATACCCTTATTTTATCACTCAAAACAATGGTGTATACCATGAAGAAACAACCCAAGGTAACAGATTCTTTCATTTAATGCCATTAAAGATTCAGTTTCTATCATGCTTTATGTTGGTGGATAATTGCAGTATTTTGAAGACTTGGTGGTTGGGCATTTTCGCCATAGTGTACGTGATATCTTAATGGCGTGCAAAGCTTATACGGAAGGTGTGCAAGTTGGGAGTCTTATGAGAGGAGGTGTACAAGATGTGGATGATGGTGAAGAGAGTTGCTCGTACAAGTTCAAGACTGATGTGGTGTCATACATTAAGGTTCTTATAGATGCGTTTAAGAGCATCGGTGCAAAAGAAGCTGAAGAGTTTCTCTTTTTAGGTGAAAAGAAAATCCCTCCTCCTACAAATAAACCAGCAGCAACAGCAGCATGGATACCAACCCCTCCACCAGGTTATTTTCATGGTTATGGTTTAACTCCATCCATTTATAATCCTTATAATCCTAATCCTTCTGCTCCTTATAATCAACCTTCTAATCTTACTGCTACTTATAATCCTTATAATCCTAATCCTTCTACTGCTTATAATCAACCTTCTAAGCTTACTACTACTTATAATCCTAATCCTCCTACTGCTTATAATCAACCTTCTAAGCTTACTACTACTTATAATCCTAATCCTCCTACTGCTTATAACCAACCTTCTAATCATACTACTACTTATAATCCTAATCCTCCTTTGACTTATGATCCTTATAATCCTAATCCTCCTACTACTTATAATCCTAATCCTCCTACTACTTATGATCCATATAATCCTAAACCTCTGATTAATTATGATGCTAAACCTCCGTCTACTTATCATCCTTATAATCCTAAACCTCTGACTAATTATGATGCTAAACCTCCGTCTACTTACCATCCTTATAATCCTAAACCTCCTGGTATGTATAATCCCAGACCACCAGGCAGTTATGATTATTAAACCTACTCAGTGAAAGATGTGAATGTTATCAGATTTTGTTAAATGGGAATGTTTTAATTTTGAATGAGTTACTTCTATTTTAATGTTTGGACTCAAGGGTAGTTTATGATTATATGCTATGTATGTAGGGGTTGGATTCTTTTACTAACTTCTACTTTTTCTAATGGTAAAGTTGATTTACTATCTTAAATTCCCATATATGATGAGAATATGCAGATTATGTTAAATAAATGTGTTATGGCAAAGTAAAAGCCATTGTGTTTTGTGACATGAGTCATAAGTGGAGAACACGGTGGTTCTTGCTTTTTTTTATGCGCAATGAAAATTTGACGCCAAGGGAGATGGTGTATATAATACGTACTCTGCAATTGATTTGATATTATTTCATGTTCGAGAGAGCTTGGAGCATTAATACAACCGATGCTCCCGTGGAATACTGGAATGGTCTTTTAACATATAATTAGTTGGTTGGACTTCTTCCTTTTTGGATTTGTAACTAGCAAGATGCTAGAAAGGAGAGATTTGTAACCAAAGTTATGATGTCCAAATGAGATTTGTTTCGGCAATGTACACACTTATTAGCTAACTGCATTTTTTAAACACAAATAACACTTTTAAACGCGCTTTTTGTTTGGCCTAGTGGTAAGGCGTCTTGAAGGTATGAGAAGTGAACATGGTTAAACCTTAGTTAGGATCTTCGGATGGCCATGGAAGAGTCCCATACATTAATAAAACAGACTATTGCGCTTAAAACACAGTAAGTAATAATTAAACAGTCACCTCCAAATTGAATCACGATCTCATACACTCACTTAAAACATGAAATATACTTACATGACACCTAAATCACAACTTGATTTATTCACGAAGTAAACGCTAAGTTCAGGACCGGTAAAAAAAAAAAGAAAAAAAAGTGAATGGCGGATTGTATTAGAAGTTTAGAACACTAGCAAGAAGCTAGAAAACACATTACAAGATTACAAGCCCAAGATTTTGTAACCAATCTACCCAACTACACTTATGCTTAAGTCTCGAATTACACAAAGTGAAAGAATGAGAAACAATGTCACTTCTCAGACGAATCATTCGCTTTACATGTGCTTGTATGATTCACTTATCTGGTACGATATGTTGCATGGAAAATTTGTGGTTAATTCAATTTCACTAATTTTCAGGTTCCGTTTCATGAAATAAATTATGTTGACATTAAGGAAGACCACGATGATGTAGTGTTTAGTGAGGGAAGTGGCAGGGCTAATAAAAAGATGAAGGATGCTATGGACACTTCACAATCTAATTCAGAAAAGGTAAGTTAAATACAAAGGGGAAGCTACATGTATTTCCTTTATTATGGTTCGTACCCGCGCGTTGCAGCGGCGGGTACCCTAAAATAAATGTTAATGACATCAAAAGGCAAAAGTGATAGCTAGGAGTTGTAAACTTTTCGGGCGCGAGCCCGTTGGCCCATGCTTGTTCGGGCTCGAGCCCGTTGCCTTCGGGCTTGAATATTTGTATAATATGTTCTATTATTTGTATTAGTGACATTTAATCCATGAATTTTGTTTAAGTTAGTTGTACAATATGCTTAATAATTTGTATTTTTTTATCTAAGGCGTGTTTTAATAATTGCATTAATTATATTTATTCACCAGTTAATTAATGTTAATAAATGTGTTTTAATTAGTTGTACTTTTAGCTTAAGAATTTGTAATGTTGAATTTTAAGTATTTCTATTTAAAGATTGTATTTAATGTTAAAAAATGTGTTTTAATTAGTTGTATTTTAAGCTTTAGAACTTGTAATTGCATTTAATGTTAGAAAATGTGTTTTGATTAGTTGTACTTTTAGCTTAAGAACTTGTAATGCTTAATTTTAAGTATTTCTTTTTTTAGAAGGCTTAAATGCTTTATAAGAATAGTATGATATATATATTAACTTTGATTATTCTCTGTTTTAGGATGTTCCCGCGGTGTCTGCTCATTTACCTAAAAGCTTCACCCCAGGATCAAATAACTTTTTCGATTTAGATGATTATGTTTCGAATGATGATTATATCGCTTTGCAAGCCCATTCTGATAACACGGATCTTCCAACCGGAATTAAAGCACTTCCATTGGCTACTTCACATCCAAGTCCAAAAGGTTCAAGCTTAGTCGAAAATTCATCTAGCATGAGAAATTTTGGTAATGTTAAAGGGATGAAAGAGTATGAAAGTTTCAAGAAATTTGATACTGTCTTGGACCATTCAGATCATTATTACTCGACACAAAATTCAGCGACAAATCAGGCAAGCAATTGTGTGCGTGTGTGTGTGCTTTTTTANAAGTGAATGGCGGATTGTATTAGAAGTTTAGAACACTAGCAAGAAGCTAGAAAACACATTACAAGATTACAAGCCCAAGATTTTGTAACCAATCTACCCAACTACACTTATGCTTAAGTCTCGAATTACACAAAGTGAAAGAATGAGAAACAATGTCTTCATAAATAACCACCTTTTTAGAAAGAGTCGAACCAAAAAACGTCTTGTTCCGAAAGTTCCAAACGTACATCATCAACTAAGGTACACAACTTTGTTTAAATTTCTACGTTATTTTTTGGTTATACAACGTAGAGGCGTTCACAGCATTAATTGGTTGATATGTTTGTGACTAAAACATAAGTATATAACAAGCTTTATAGATTTGTTTTAAGATTAAGAACTCAAAAGTGAAAGCTTGAACAAGGTCAAAATTTTCATGTAGAAGATATGTTGATAAGGATTATTTTAGTCTATAACTCATGTGATTGTTACTTAAGTTTAATTTTTAAAAAAATGGTTTTAGTGCATGTTTATCGAACATTAATTGTTGTGACGAAATGAACCTTAGTATAGTTAATGAACCAGGACGAATGTACCTTTGTGTGTCTCTCCAACATAGATGTGCTAGAACAAAATTTACGAAAGGTGCACTAATACACTTGGTAGACGATGAGCTGATATTGATGTTTCTTCCATTCGGCTTATGTTAGATAACACTCATGGATGGACCTTAGTGGAGACCGGGGAAGACAATGACCTTTCAAACACTTTGAGGTTTTACTTATATTTACTTAAGGGAAATAGAACTTTAGTCATCCTAAATTAATTGATACAACACTCGGTCCTCCAAATAAATTCACTCAAATTCTGTTTATGATGAGACCATATTTTTCGGGCATTGCACTATGAGTTTGTGGTAAAGGGAAATTGATAAAAACGTGTTATGTAGGCACCCTTTCAAATAAATTTTTGGTAAGGCATTTTTGTCCAACCTAATATTATTAAAATGTTCATAACTTCATTTACTTTTACTAGTTGTAAGGCCCGTGGATGCATGGGGTTTTGACATAATCATATATATATTTTGATATCACGCACGAATTTCATATATATGTGTACATAAAATTTAAAGAGGGAAAATAGAAACACTTATCGTGAGTAGGGATGGCAAAAGCACCCGAAACCGACGGGGAAAACCGAAACCCGAACCGGTTGGGTCGGGTTCGGGGGCGGGTTGGCGGGTTTGGATGCGGGTTTGGGTATTGATATAATTTTTTAGCCGGGTACGGGTTTGGGTACAGATATTTTATTATGTACATGAATTATTTAAAAACGTTAAATCGTTTGATACGATATTCATTTTCTTTAACTTTAAAAAAAAATGAATATTTTAGGGTGTTTTCTTTTATTTTTTCGGTAGATTTTAGTGTGACTTAATATTAGTACCGTCATTTTGTCTATATAATATTCAAATGGGGATAACCGAAACCCGCGGGGAAACCCGAAAAACCGATGGATAATGTTAATCGGGTACCCGGCGGGTAATGGGGCGGATACGGGTTTGGATATTATAAACGGGTCCGGGTACGGGTACACTAAAACCCGCCCCGAACCCGACCCGTTGTCATCCCTAATCGTGAGTCGTTGCATTATAAACCCGTGTAAATGTTGCTATTGTTAACTTATATAACAATGTGTTAGAATTTTAAATAGTGACGTATTGAATAACATTGAGCCGTTGTTTTCATTTCTGAAATGGAGTTTTCCTTTATTATATAAAAGATTAATCAACAGGTCTATGGTGCGTTTAACAGGTCAATGAAAAACATGAGCATTTTTATTTATCACTTTCACTTTTTTTTTCGTCTGATTATTAGCTTTTTTGGTTTTGAAAACAAATGGGCAAACCCGGCCCGAGACACATATGATTGTATGACCCAAACACATGCTTCAAAATAACTCATCTAGACCCGAAACTCGACAAGACCCGGGACCGAACCCGCTCATTTTGCCACCTCAAGCATAAATTTAAAAAAAAAAAAAAAAAAAAAAAAAAAAAAAAAAAAAAAAAAACTATCAAATTTGAATACACCAATCAAACATAATAAGGTATTATAAGTGATCCATGGATTCCAACTTCCAACACTCATCAAGCATGCAGTGAATCAGGACAGACCAAAACACATCATCCTATGTTAAGATTTATATATTGTAAATGGTTTTTCTAACTTGTAACATGGTATTGGTGGCACAAGCTTATAAGTGTTTAGTGAAGACAAATATTTCTTTAAATAACTTAATTTTCATATAAAATATTGATAATTTTGGTAGACATCATAAATTTAGAAAATTGTTAATATCAGAACATTGTAATTTGAGTTCATTTAATATACATAAAGTATATAAGAAGAGTGGGAAATATTTGTAAACACATTTTTTGTAAGAGGAAGAAATTTAAGAGGTGTTGCATCTACCTTTAAAAACATATATGAAACGCGCAGTTATGGTATCATCTCGCCCTTCTTATTTTAATGACTCGTATAAATAATCTTAGAGAGAACGGTATAGTAGTGTAGCCTACCACGATTTCCGACGTGTCAAGCTAAACGGCGCCGCTGTTCAGGCGCCACCCCCCCCTCACGCCATTTGCCACGTGAGAAAACTGGAGCAACGCCCATTGGTGTTTTCTCTCTCTCTCTTTTATATATATATATATATATATATATATATATATATATATATATATATATATATACATATATATATATATATATATACATATATATATATATATATATATATATATATATATATATAT
>LBNU01018880.1:64162-81900 GCA_014162995.1 Artemisia annua
AAAAAAAAAAAAAAAAAAAAAAAAAAAAAAAAAAAAAAAAAAAAAAAAAAAAAAATCGTATTTAACAAAATCAAAAATCACAACAAAAATTCCATTAATAGCAACAAGCTTACAAACAATATGTTATTTATCAGAGAGGATAATCGACATGAGTATGTAGTTCTTATGACGGACCTGAGAAGTGTTGCTTGAGATTAGCGTAGACCATTTTGAGGAAATGGTCTAGTATTATAGAGTCCTTTAGGGTTGTGAGAACCCGTAAAGGCAATCTGATGGTCTACGTGGTAGCCATCAATAGAAGAAGTGAGGAGTGTGCGTGATGCTCGTCTCAACGGTCCTGGCGAGTTTATCAGACGCACCGTCAGTCTGGACACGCTTGTTATGTAGGTTTTGCCTTAATGTTACATGGAGAAGTATTCCCCATGTCTTCTATCGGACTTGGGCCTTGTCAGACTTGTGTTTGAGCCGAGTTCAGATATCATGCCACCCTTCTTATTTATTTTAATGACTCGTGTAAATAATCCTAAAACACCATAGTTAGCAAAATCAACAATCACAAATTCACAACCAAATTTCCATTAATAGCATCAATCTTAGAAACACAAACAATACGTTACTTTCACCATTTAATACCCAAATAATTGTTAGGTTTAGAGCATCCACAATGACAAAAACAAGAATAGCTTTTCACTATTTGAATAAGTCTTTTGAAAGGCTTTTTTTGCATTGCATGGAAAGCTTTTTGAAAAGCTTTTTATAAAGGCTTGGTATACTCCAAATCTATCTTCAAAGTGATATGTATTAAATGTGGTATGCATTGATTGCATTAAATGCAAAAAGTCATCAAAGACTTTTGCCACTGTGGCGCATATCCCAATCTGCACCCACTATGTAATCCTACGTGGCACACATGCACCCCCACCCGGTCCCACACACCCCTCATCTCAGCCATCTACCACTAATTGATCCCCCAATCCAACGGCCAGAAACCCATTCTTTCAATAATCCCCTACATCACTCCCCACCATAACTACCATACACCCGCACTCATTCTTAAACTATTTATATCACCACAATCTACCCCCAAAATCTTCCCAATTAAAAACCCTAATCCCCAAATTCATCAGAAAAAAATGTCAAAATTAACAATCAAATCAAAGGGCTTTTTTGTAATTCTTTTTTAGTTGCTTATTTGCTGATTTAATTGAAATTTTTATAAGATTAGGGTTGCATTGGATTGGATAATGGAGTCTTCAGCGGTTGCTCGTTACATCCCTCAGAAATCACAGTAAATTTTATTTATAATTCTTGATTTTATTGTTTTTGTGTGTGTGTGTGAATTATGGTGTGTAAAGATTGTGTTTTTTATTTGTTTTAAGGTAATGGGTTTATGTATCTCGAAATGAAAGTAAAAAAAGTTTGATTTTTATTGATTTTTGGATTATGTGTGTGTAAATTATGGTGTGTTAGTGTGTGAAACTGCAAAGAATTTTTAGGTAAAGGGTGTTCAAAATTATTGATTTTATTGATTCTTGATATATATATATATATATATATATATATATATATATATATATATATATATATATATATATATATATATATATATATATATATATATATATATATATATATATATATATATATATTTTGTATGTATGTATATGTATGTGTTTGTAAATCATGGTGTATTACTGTGTGAAGACTAAAGATTGTGTATGTATGTGCGTGATTATGGGTGTATTAGTGTGTGTAAAGTTTGTGTTTTGATGTGTTTTTAGGAAAAGGGTGTTTCCTGGAAGTAGTAGTAGTGCAATGGAACCAGAGGTGATTGAGATTTCTGATTTTCCGGTGGTGCCGAAATCGGTGTCGAGATCGAGGGATAAGGGTAAACAAAAAGAGGTACTAGTATATTTTTAGTTTCTAATTTGTTTTCGTTTCTTGATTGTTTTTTTGATGATAATTGATAAGTGGGTTGGGTTATGTTGGGTTGATCATACATTTTTGGTTGGTTGAATTGCCTGCATATTTGATGTACAATTTGATATATTTTGTTTTAGAAAATAAGCTCGTCAATTGGTAGTTGGGCAAACTTATTACTTCTGTTTAACCTAATTTTTAGTTGTTGGGAAAAATTGTGAGGCATTGTAGCATGTTTTATATTGACTTGATAGTTATTTTCTTTTCTGAGAATAAATGGTAATGGTGTTATACCGGAATAAATGCATTCTCTCTATTCGCAGAGCACTGTCATGAAAAATGATCATGGTGGTATATAAGCATGATCTTTATTGACATGTTATTAAGAATTTGGCTATAATTTTACGATTAATTACAAACGATGTTACATTAATAAAATGCATGAAATGTTTGACTTCATCGAGGTGGACTAAGTTAGCTCTCTGAACTTAAGTTTTTCGGTAAATTTGCACAAAGAAGTGGTAGTCAAGTTTTTATAATGAACAAGCTGTGGCGTTGTAATAGATAGACTGATGATAGTGACTAGTAAAATATGGTTATAGACGGTATAAGCTCAAACATCAAGAATTAAACATGACTATAAATGAGGATCTAATTCATTATTGTATGGTTCAACTTATGCACCCAACTACTGATTACATTGCAGCAAGGGGGGTTTTTATATTTGATTATATATCTACTTTGGTAGCAATATAATTCTCTGTTTTCATGGTATTCCACCCCCATTTTCAATAGCTTTACATGTGTTTGTTTTGATTCTATTATCTGCTAGGATATGTGTGTGGGAAAAAAATGTGGTTATATTAATCGCTCAAAATTTCAGGTTCCATTTCAAGACCGCAATGATGTAGTGTTTATTGAGGGAAAGGTCGGGTCTAACAAAAAGATGAAGGGTGCCATGGGCCTTTCATTGGGTTCTGGCAGTTCAGCACAATTTGATTCAAAGAAGGTCACGTGTTTTCTTGATTATTTTTCTTATCTTGTTTTGAGGTGATCAATATGCTTAATTAACTTTAATTATTCTCTATTCCAGGAGGTGGCGCCTGGTCATTTTCCCACGGGCTTTACCCCAGGATCAAATAACTTTTTTGATTTAGATGATTATGTTTTCGATGATGATTATGACAATTTGCAAGCCCATTTTGATAATATGGATCTTCCAACTGGAATTGAAGCTCCTGTCTCTTGGTTACCTGATTTAGTCGACATAAAAAAGAAACTTAAAAGTGCGTCCGCCTATTTGAATGCAATGGAGCAAAGTAATGGTGAAGAAGTTCCAGCACAAAACATGCCCTCTGGTTATACAGGTTTTGGTAGCGGTTATTATTTTACTAACAATTTTAATACCCAAGTTCGTAGTAGCACTTCAAGTTTTCCCGCTGTACCAATGGACTCAGTTAATCCACTAGGAGTAGATACACCAACTTTGAAATTACAGAAGGAATATTTGAAGAACCATTTAGACCTAAATGATGCTTATCTAAGTGCTGATATGTTGTCTGATTCTGGTGATTTAGGGCAAAAGAAAGTTCCAAGCCCAAAAAGTTCGCAAAAAGTTAGAAATTCATCTAGCAAGGTAAAACTTGGTAATGATGATGTTTCAAAAAAGTTCGAAGGTTTTAAGAAGTTTGATACTGTTGTGGACCATTCAGATCATTCCATGTGCACCGAACTACTTGGCCGGATGAAATTATTTACTTCTCTGATTGTATTTTTTTTCTTCCGGAAACAGTAAAATTTTCTCTGACGAATCATTCGCTTTACATGTGCTTGTATGGTTCACTTATCTGGTACGATATGTTGCGTGGAAATTTTGTGGTTAATTCATTTTCACTACTTTTCAGGTTCCGTTTCATGAAAGAAATTATGTTGACACTAAGGAAGACCGCAATGATGTAGTGTTTATTGAGNCATGACTATAAATGAGGATCTAATTCATTATTGTATGGTTCAACTTATGCACCCAACTACTGATTACATTGCAGCAAGGGGGGTTTTTATATTTGATTATATATCTACTTTGGTAGCAATATAATTCTCTGTTTTCATGGTATTCCACCCCCATTTTCAATAGCTTTACATGTGTTTGTTTTGATTCTATTATCTGCTAGGATATGTGTGTGGGAAAAAAATGTGGTTATATTAATCGCTCAAAATTTCAGGTTCCATTTCAAGACCGCAATGATGTAGTGTTTATTGAGGGAAAGGTCGGGTCTAACAAAAAGATGAAGGGTGCCATGGGCCTTTCATTGGGTTCTGGCAGTTCAGCACAATTTGATTCAAAGAAGGTCACGTGTTTTCTTGATTATTTTTCTTATCTTGTTTTGAGGTGATCAATATGCTTAATTAACTTTAATTATTCTCTATTCCAGGAGGTGGCGCCTGGTCATTTTCCCACGGGCTTTACCCCAGGATCAAATAACTTTTTTGATTTAGATGATTATGTTTTCGATGATGATTATGACAATTTGCAAGCCCATTTTGATAATATGGATCTTCCAACTGGAATTGAAGCTCCTGTCTCTTGGTTACCTGATTTAGTCGACATAAAAAAGAAACTTAAAAGTGCGTCCGCCTATTTGAATGCAATGGAGCAAAGTAATGGTGAAGAAGTTCCAGCACAAAACATGCCCTCTGGTTATACAGGTTTTGGTAGCGGTTATTATTTTACTAACAATTTTAATACCCAAGTTCGTAGTAGCACTTCAAGTTTTCCCGCTGTACCAATGGGCTCAGTTAATCCACTAGGAGTAGATACACCAACTTTGAAATTACAGAAGGAATATTTGAAGAACCATTTAGACCTAAATGATGCTTATCTAAGTGCTGATATGTTGTCTGATTCTGGTGATTTAGGGCAAAAGAAAGTTCCAAGCCCAAAAAGTTCGCAAAAAGTTAGAAATTCATCTAGCAAGGTAAAACTTGGTAATGATGATGTTTCAAAAAAGTTCGAAGGTTTTAAGAAGTTTGATACTGTTGTGGACCATTCAGATCATTCCATGTGCACCGAACTACTTGGCCGGATGAAATTATTTACTTCTCTGATTGTATTTTTTTTCTTCCGGAAACAGTAAAATTTTCTCTGACGAATCATTCGCTTTACATGTGCTTGTATGGTTCACTTATCTGGTACGATATGTTGCGTGGAAATTTTGTGGTTAATTCATTTTCACTACTTTTCAGGTTCCGTTTCATGAAAGAAATTATGTTGACACTAAGGAAGACCGCAATGATGTAGTGTTTATTGAGGGAAGGGGCGGGGCTAATAAAAAGATGAAGGGTGCTATGGACACTTCATTGGGATCTGGCAGATCAGCACAATCTAATTCAAAAAAGGTTAGTTAAATACAAAGGGGAAGCTACATGTATTTTCTTTATTATATAGTTCGTATCTTGTTTTCAGGTGATTAATCTGTTAACTTTGATTATTCTCTGTTTTAGGATGTTCCTGCGGCGTCCGCTCATTTCCCTAAAGGCTTCACCCCAGGATCAAATAACTTTTTAGATTTAGATGATTATGTTTCGAATGATGATTATATCGCTTTGCAAGCCCATTCTGATAACAAGGATCTTCCAACTGGAATTGCAACACTTCCATTGGCCACTTCACATCCAAACCCAAAAGGTTCAAGCATAGTCGAAAATTCATCTAGCATGAGAAATTTTGTTAATGTTGAAGGAATGAAAAAGTATGAAAGTTTCAAGAAATTTGACACTGTCTTGGACCATTCAGATCATTATTACTCGACACAAAATTCAGTGACGAATCAGGCAAGAAAATTGTGGTGTTTTTTTAGTTTTATTTTTTATTACATATCTTCTTGTCATCTTTTTGAACAAAGGTGTCATCATTTCACACAAATATTCATCAGGGGTTTCA
The DNA here is from genome assembly GCA_014162995.1 of Artemisia annua. Lineage (NCBI taxonomy): Eukaryota > Viridiplantae > Streptophyta > Magnoliopsida > Asterales > Asteraceae > Artemisia > Artemisia annua. The sequence goes on from LBNU01018880.1 coordinate 70,023, forward strand.
ACCGCCAAAGAATTGGGCTAAAAAGATACAAGAAGAGTGGAAAATTCTTGAAAAAGACTTGCCTGGTATATCTCATAACTTGACCCTTTACTAATTTGTTAGAAATATAGTAAAGTATGTCACATACTCACATTATAATTTGATCGTCTATTTTGTTCAGTGAAAATCACGGAACATGTCCCTTGTCTATATATGCTAATAGCATAAGTGGTCTCAAGTTGCAATGTATGCTTTCACTTTTGGTCCCTCGAGCGTTCCCTTTAGGGACCAAGAGCGTAATTATTAACATACTTGAGAGTCCCGAAGTGGAAGAAGATAGTGCAATTATGGACCATTTATGCATATAGTATCGACTAGGGACGAATACGGAATACCGTGATCTTCACCAAACGACGATTTATATACTCTCCGTCTTCATATATAATATATTTTGTTTGGTTACAGACACAATATTTGTGAGAGTTTATGAATCAAGGATGGATCTTTTAAGGGCTGCAATCATTGGAGCTGAGGGTACACCGTATCATGATGGACTCTTCTTTTTTGATGTGTGTTTTCCATGCACTTATCCTCAGAAACCACCTGTAAGTCACCCTCTTCATTTTATTTACTTGATTTTAATGCATATACCAGGCTAATTTCATGTGAGTTTTTATTGATAGCTTGTGCACTATCACTCTGGTGGTCTTCATATCAATCCAAATTTATACGAAAGTGGTAAAGTTTGCTTGAGTCTTCTGAACACTTGGCATGGTCGTGCAAATGAGAATTGGATCCCAGGCACTTCGACTATGCTTCAAGTTCTTGTCTCCATACAGGGTCTGATTTTGAACACTAAACCGTACTTCAACGAACCCATGTATGAATATTCAAGTGGCACTCTACAAGGAAAAAAGTCTGCCTTAGACTATAATGAGAATACCCTTATTTTATCACTCAAAACAATGGTGTATACCATGAAGAAACAACCCAAGGTAACAGATTATTTCATTTAATGCCATTAAAGATTCAGTTTCTATCATGCTTAATGTTGTTGGATAATTGCAGTATTTTGAAGACTTGGTGGTTGGGCATTTTCGCCATAGTGTACGTGATATCTTAATGGCGTGTAAAGCTTATACGGAAGGTGTGCAAGTTGGGAGTCTTATGAGAGGAGTTGAACAAGATGTGGATGATGGTGAGGAGAGTTGCTCGTACAAGTTCAAGACTGATGTGGTGTCATACATTAAGGTTCTTATAGATGCATTTAAGAGTATCGGTGCAAAAGAAGCTGAAGAGTTTCTCTTTTTAGGTGAAAAGAAAATCCCCCCTCCTGCAAATAAACCAGCAGCAACAGCAGCATGGATGCCAACCCCTCCACCAGGTTATTTTCATGGTTATGGTTTAACTCCATCCATTTATAATCCTTATAATCCTAATCCTTCTACTACTTATGATCCTTATTATCCTAATCTTCCTTTGACTTATGATCCTTATAATCCTAATCCTCCTTTGACTTATGATCCTTATAATCCTAATCCTCCTACTACTTATGATCCTTATTATCCTAAATCTCTGACTGATTATGATGCTGAACCTCCGTCTACTTATCATCCTTATAATCCTAAACCTCCTGGTAGGTATAATCCCAAACCACCGGGCAGTTATGATTATTAAATCTGCTCAGCGAAAGATGTGAACGTTATCAGAATTTGTTAAATGGGAATGTTTTCATTTTGGATGGATGAGTTACTTTTATTTTCATGTTTGGACCCAGAGTAGTTATATGATTATATGCTATGTATATAGGGGTTGGATTCTTTTACCAACCTTTTTCTAATGCTAAAGTTGATTTACCTTAAATTCCCATGACGAGAAGTATATGCAGATTATGTTAAATGTGTTGTGGCAAAGTAAAAGCCATTGTGTTTTGTGACATGAGTCATAAGTGGAGAACACAGTGTTTTTTTTTNTTCATTTTCGAGAGAGCTTGGAGCATTAATACAACCGATGCTCGTGTGGAATGGTCTTTTAACATATGCAGATATGCTATAGATAATTAGTTGGTTGGACTTCTTCCTTTCTGGATTTGTAACTAGCAAGATGCTAGAAAGGAGAGATTTGTAACCAAAGTTATGATGTCCAAATGAGATTTGTTTCGGCAATGTACACTTATTAGCTAACTGCATTTTTTAAACACAAATAACACTTTTAAACGCGCTTTTTGTTTGGCCTAGCTAGTGGTAAGGCGTCTTGAAGGTCTGAGAAGCGAACATGGATACAACTCACTTAGTTAGGAACTTAGGATCTTCGGATGGCCATGGAAGAGTCCGGAAAAGGCCACGGAAATACCAGTTAGGCAACATACATTAGAGCTAAAAAAAAAGGCTTGACTTTCCTGTGATATATAGCCTGAACATGAATTACGCACACTCCATTTATCTTGTATACAATTAACAATTTCTAGTGAACTTCAAGAAAAAAAATGTCTTTTTAATGAATCTAAAATGCAGATAATCACTTTTTAGTTATTTTCCCGGACATTAACAAAACAGACTATTGCGCTTAAACATGGTAAGTAATAATTAAACAATCACCTCCACATTGAATCACAATCTCAAATACTCACTAAAAAGATGAATCATACTTACAACGACACCTAAATCACAACTTGATATATTCACGAAGTAAACAGTAAGTTCAGGACCGGTAAATTTGGTGGGCATCATCAACTAAGGTACACATCTTTGTTTAAATTTCTACGTTATTTTTTGGTTATACAGGTAGAGGCGTTCACAACATTAATTGGTTAATATGTTTGTGACTAAATAACCCATTGTCAGATTGATTGAAATTGTTAAAACATAAGCATATAGTAGTATGGTAACGTGTAACAAGCTTTATAGATTTGTTTTAAATTTAAGAGCTCAAAAGTGAAAGCTTGAACAATGGTCAAAATTTTCATATAGAAGATGTCAAAATTTACGATGGGTCAATATCTCTGAGTTTAAGCTATATCATTTAATAATTGCTCTTAGCGTCTCAAATTGATAAGGATTATTTTAGTCTATAACTCATGTGATTGTTACTTAATTTTAATAAAAAAGGTTTTAGTGCATGTTTATCGAACATTGTTGTGACGAAATGAACCGTAGTATAGTTAATGAACCAGGACGCATGTACCTTTGTGTGTCACTCCAACATAGATGTGCTAGAACAAAATTTACGAAGGTGCACTAATACACTTTGGTAGACGATGAGCTGATATTGATGTTTGTTCCATTCGGCTTATGTTAGATAACACCATTTTCGGGCATTGCACTATGAGTTTGTGGTAAAGGGAAATTGATAAAAACGTGTCATTGGCACCCTTTCAATTAAATTTTTAATAAGGCATTTTCGTCCAACCAAATATTATTAAATGTTCATTTACTTTTATTTTTAGCTGGTTGTAAGGCCCGTTGATGCACGGGGTTTTGACATAATCATATTTATTTTGATATCACGCACGAATTTCATATATGTGTACATAAAATTTAAAGTGGAAAAATAGAAACACTTATCGTTAGTGGTTGCATTATAAACCCGTGTAAATTTTGCTATTATTAACCTTATTTAATAATATGTTAGAATTTTAAATGTTGACGTATTGAATAACATTGAGCCGTTGTTTTCATTTCCGAAATGGGGTTTTCCTTTATTATATAAAAGATTAATCAACAAGTCTAGGGTGCGTTTAACGGGTCAATGAAAAACATGAAACATTTTATTTATCACTTTCACTTTTTCTCTTTTTTTTTCTTCTGATTATTAGCTTTTTTGTTTTGAAAACAAATGGGCACGTATGATTGTATGACCCAAACCTGTGCTTCAAAATAACTCATCTAGGCCCCAAAACGAATAAGACCCGGGACAGAACCCTCTCATTTTGCCACCTCAAGCATAAAATAAATATAATAATAATTAAAAAAAAAAAAAGAAAAAAAAATCGTCAAATTTGAGTACTATGGCCTACACCAATCAACACATAATAACATAAAAGTATGATATGTGATCCATGGGTTCCAACTTCCAACACTCATCAAGCATGTAGTGAATCAGGACAGACCAACACACATCATCTTAAGATTTATATATTGTAAATATGTAAAATAACTCCATATCATTCAATTGAGATTTTATCAAGAGAAATTTTTTAACTAACCTATTTCTACTAGTATTTTACGATTTTGAACCTCGCACATACATTTTTCCAAAATGAACTTTTAAAGATCGATTAGTAGATGACTTTTTAACCATACACGTGTCTCCCAATGAATTTCAGGCGACATTTCAACGCGGAATTTATATTGTTTCGATGTATTGTTTTCAGACGACATAAAATTTCAGACGACATAACTTTAATGCTAGGCGAGTGTTGGGCCAGTTCTGAGCGAATTACGAATGGTAGGCGAAATGCTAGGCGGGTTTAAACGCTAGGCGAGGGCTGGGCGAGTACTTTTTTATTGGTTAAAGATTCATGATCTAGATTCAAAAAGCTGGTTAATGATTTAAATAAGTGACTCAACTTTTTGTGGATAATTAATGGATGAATGATTGGAGAAAAATTTAAAAAATAAAAAAATGGGTATTTACTCTTTATGTCCTTTCTAACATAAGTTTTCCTCCAAAGGGTTTAGGATGAGTTTGACCAAAAAAGTCAACATGTTTGAGTAGTTAGTTGCAGAGTGATGGATCTTGAAGATGAAGATGAGTTTTTTTGGCATGGTTTTAAAAGGTGCGCAAAGGCCCCGCAAAGGCGTGAGGCTTGGTTATTTTAATCACCCTTAACTTTTCAAATTGATTTTAATAATAAATTATATTTATTATTTCTTAAGTTTCACTTTTTGGACTTTTCTGAATTTATTTACATCGAATACGAGAAGTTATCTCGCGAAACGTGAAAACTCACACACAACGCGTACCGGCACAACCATAATTCGACGAATATTTTAATGTGATTTTTATACTATTTATGAGAAAATAGTCGAGTAAATACTTGTTTTTCGTGGAAAAATCATTTTAAGCGCAATGACATAACTCTCGTATCTCGAGTCGATCGTTTACTAGCTCAAATTGGTCTCACACTCTTAATATATAAAAGATTACTAAAATTACAGATCTGGTCCCTTTGATTAACTTTACCCGTCGCCCCTAAACTTTGATTATTGGCAGATTCGGCCCCTAAGGTTTCTTTGACATTATAAAAGACAAATTAGGGTTATAATATTTCATTATCACCACCCACTTCTCTCTAAATTTTTTTGGCGCCGTCACCGGTGCATCGGCCAGATTCCAGCCACCTGATTCTCGCGCCGCCGCTTCCAGAAAAGGTAGATCGGTTTAGATCGTGAGGTTTGGAACCATTTTGGGTCGAAATTTCTTGTGTTTGGGTTCGAGTACCACCACAGTCGTCGCCACCACCACAGCGCCACCTCCACCTCCGTCTCTTGTCCTCTCATTCTTTTGGTATGTCGAGACCTACACAAAAGTTTTTTTATCTTCTTGTTTATATCCGATTATATAAGAGTTTTTACTTTTCTTTTCGTGGATTAATAACGAGGATTAAAATGATTTCATGGTATAAAGAGATTTAAAAACTTGTTTGAGTAAAGGTGTAACGATTCGTGTGGTTATTTTGAGCTTGACATGTTTTTATTTCGAATTGCTTATTTATAAGCACTCGTAAGTGCTTATTTCGTGGCTACTCTTTCTTTTTCCTCTTTGTTCCGGCCTCGGCTGGGAAAAGGAACCCATCTAGGGTGTTTTGTTTGTATTGGTTCATAGCAACAACGACCCACGAGGGGTGTTGTTTGCTCTCGATCTAACGGCGAACAACAAGTGAGTGTTTGTTTGTTCTTGCTTGGTCTAACGAGAAACCCACATAGGGGGTGTTGTATTCGGTTTGTGTCTCGACCCACCAACACTCATGTAGAGTGTTACACTTTGAGGTTGCAATACTGTTGTTGCATTTGTGTTTCTATAAGAGTAGGTTGTGTTGTGTTAATTAGGTGCAAAAACATTAAACCATGTTAACTAGGGTGCGTTTGTGTTTAGCATATTTCAAATAGGGTGTGTTTGACATTTTAGTGGGTCGAAGCCCATCTACAATTTTAAGGTTGCGTTGGTTTATAAAAACTTGGTTTATATTGGTTTTAAAAATTTATACTTTACATTTAGAATTATATGTTATGTAATTCGAATTATATATTCGGGTTATTAAATGCTTGACTAACGCAAACGTTTTATTTTTACTTTGATGATATTGGTACGTTTCGGTTAATTATGGATTGTCACTTGGGAACTTGATCATTGAACTTGATTATATTAATACTTAACGGACTAAATGACATGGATCATAACTTGAATTATTTGGACAAATTAATGGATATATATTGACACATAATGTTAAACTTGGACATTTGACTACACATTGGATTATATTGGACAATTGAACATTTTGGACTAGAGACGAATGTAATATATTAAACTCGAGACAAATTTAATATATTAGACTCGTAACAAACCTAAATATTCAATTAACATCATTAAACTAATAGCAAATGGTAAAAGTCGATAACTAATAGATATTCTAAAAAGTGGAATTATTAGTATTATCAATTGCTTTCATTATAAACTTGTCGGGAAATATTGCAAATATTTCTTTGAGGAAAGTGATTTTTATTTAAGTCGCAACAACTTGGAGAAGTTGTATAAACGGACGCGTCATGCGTAGATTTATAAAACTCTCGGCTTATACTTTGATTTCGAAAACCTTTATTTTATAAACCCGACCATAATATAAACTTATAGTTTATTTAACTTGTAAACTTTTACCATGTGATGTACTAATTTGAGTTTTCTAATAAAACTTATATTACTTTTGCAAAAACTTTATTTGATTATTTCCAAACCATTTGGGATCATGGGGTAAATACCGAAACTTACCGATAGGCTTACTTTCTTGACATATTTTTGGTCGTTATTTTCTTGACTTCTGCTTGTCATTTCTTTCTCGACTCAAGTTCTCATCCGAATTTTTCTCGACTATGTCGTTATCTATTCCTCTTTGACGTGTGTGTACTTGAGTCATCGTCAGTAATTCTTGAGTGTTCTTTTATTACTTCCTTATAATAAATTGGAATATATATTATACTCTGGAGTGAGTTACATTTTGAGTCTATGCTTTCTTACCACCACACGAAACGTTAAGACTAAACTTTTCTTACGAAACGTTGATATCAAACTTTTTGCAATAATTGATTCGAGTAGTCCACGAAAACTAAGACGCTTGTCTTTTGAAAACTCCTTTACCTTACGAAACGTATTCTGAGATAACCATATACATAATAGGTTATGCCGATCTCGTACCGTTGTGCATATATCTCTTGATACCGTTGTGATCTGCTCTAGATGCCAATTGTGTCAGTTGTGATATTTTGCGTTGCTTCAATCTGAGGTGAGTTCATGCCCCCTATTTTTACTTGTTTTATAACTGTTTTGGGGGAAAATACATGCTTGTTTTGCTAAAATCCGGTATTTACGTTACTTAAACATCTGAATTGTTTACTCGAAAAACTTTATGTGCTTCGCTAAATTACTTGTCGGGTTATTCAACCGCATGACTTGATTTATCGTTATAAACTGGATTATTTTACTATGGACACAAGTGCTTGAAATGTATATGTGAGTTTATAGCCCCATTTTCTTATAAGTACTGTTTTATAAACCTTGGGGTGAGAAACATGCAAAACTGTTTTCATGGACCTAAACTGAACTTGTTTTTACACACTGGTATGCGGAAACCTAAGTTGCATGAATCCCACTTTTCCCACTATCAACAACCGTCAATTCCCGATGGGAAACGCGTATGATATAAATAGATCTATTGAGGGTGACTCCTCTGTTCGGTTGGCCACGCAGTGGGCCAAGGCGGACGTATACCATGACGACCTTTTTGCCGAGTGACTGGGGATTATCACTCGCGGGCACCTTTATTGTACTTATGCCTTTGGCATTCTTTTGTCTAATTCGGTTGGTTGAGCTTAGTGTTACATACGGTATTAGTGTGTGCTTGCTGATTTATTTGCTATGGTCCATTTGTGCTGATTTACTGTATAATCTAAATTTGACTGATTTTTCTCCTGTCACTGTGAGTGAAGCGGAGGTCACCTGAACTGAATTTGATTTGTATGTGAACGATTTTTCACACGCGAAAACCTTGTGGTCCACATTTCTTTTACACTGAATTGTTATTTATATAAACCTATGAACTCACCAACCTCGTGTTGACACTTTAGCATGTATTTTCAGGTTTAAAGCGATAGCTTACTATTGGAGGCTTTGGCAGGGCATGGTATGGTCATAGATGACTCTAATGTAATTGGGACCGCTTTATTTCTTTTATGGGNTTACACACTGGTATGCGGAAACCTAAGTTGCATGAATCCCACTTTTCCCACTATCAACAACCGTCAATTCCCGATGGGAAACGCGTATGATATAAATAGATCTATTGAGGGTGACTCCTCTGTTCGGTTGGCCACGCAGTGGGCCAAGGCGGACGTATACCATGACGACCTTTTTGCCGAGTGACTGGGGATTATCACTCGCGGGCACCTTTATTGTACTTATGCCTTTGGCATGCTTTTGTCTAGTTCGGTTGGTTGAGCTTAGTGTTGCATACGGTATTAGTGTGTGCTTGCTGATTTATTTGCTATGGTCCATTTGTGCTGATTTACTGTATAATCTAAATTTGACTGATTTTTCTCCTGTCACTGTGAGTGAAGCGGAGGTCACCTGAACTGAATTTGATTTGTATGTGAACGATTTTTCACACGCGAAAACCTTGTGGTCCACATTTCTTTTACACTGAATTGTTATTTATATAAACCTATGAACTCACCAACCTCGTGTTGACACTTTAGCATGTATTTTCAGGTTTAAAGCGATAGCTTACTATTGGAGGCTTTGGCAGGGCATGGTATGGTCATAGATGACTCTAATGTAATTGGGACCGCTTTATTTCTTTTATGGGCTTATATTTCCACACTGTTTTTGGAACGTTGTAAACAACATACTTTTGAATATGGAAACTCCTTTTAAACGGTTGAGGTAAAACCGTTCTTTGTACTTAGTGTTGTGGTACCATTTTAGTAGCACCCAAACATGTATGCTTCCGCGATAAGCAGATTTTGGGGGTGTTACAGTTATGTCGCCACGTCATGCTTTATGCCACTTTATGCCACGTCTTTTTATAAACTCGATATATATGAAATATGATATAAATATATAAATATTTTCATATTTTGTGCCGCCTTATGTCACGCCTTATAAACGCAAAAGCTTCGCCTTAGCCGGTAAGGTGTGAGGCTTGGTCATGTCGCCACGCCACGCCTCGCGTTATTTATAACCTTGTTTTTGGTTTATTTGTGTAAAAAATTTGAAAAGTATGATGTGACATATTTGGTTTATTTGTGTAAAACATAGGAAAAAAAGTTTAGATTGTTAAAAACCACTATGTAAAGGATTATTTAAGTAATTGGTTTTTTTATCAACATACCTTGCAATTAAAAGCTGCATTCTCAAAATCAACATAGTTGCAAAACTAAGGACACAATTACTTAGAGGTTTATCTAAGCAACATGTTACAAATACACAGTTAAAAGTATTTTTAGCCTAAACCATATACACTAATGTAAAACAAATCAAAACACCAACAAAATTAAGAGAAAGAACAAAAATAAAAGAAGAAAAAGGCACAGATCAAATGAACTAGACAAGCTTACATGTGCGATGTACTTTATTCTATATAAGCTTGGTGTATCGTGAATAGTATAGTATATATCCAAGCAATTTCTCAATAAATAAGAAATTACCCGGGTCGTGTCCGTGCGAAGGTTAAATGGAATCTCGTTAATCGTGATTTGAGAAACCGTGTTTGTGAAAAGTGAAAAAATGAAAATAGTGAAATTGAAATTCAAATAGTTATAAGTAGGATATGGAGAATAATGCACAAAGTATCAAACTATATATGCACAGAGTATCTAAAAACAACGGAATTCAAACGCGTATTTAAACTAACGTACAAAAAAAATTCTAACTTTATGAAAAATGATCCTAAAATGTGATAACAATTTTCTAAAAAATCTTAAACAACTAAAGAAAATTTGATGAAAATAGAAAATATTTTTTTTTTATTATTTAATTAAATGAATAAAAACTATTTTATGATGTTAATAAAGAAATCATACTAATTTTTAAAGATAAAATTTATGCTGACGCAAAGATACAAATCTCTACTCTATTCGCGAAATCTTAGTTAAACTGAAAAGAAATTAAAGAAGGTAAAATTCAGAAAAGTGATTTTGTCTTTTAGACGACTCGTCGTACTGTCTTGAGACTTGCATCCACTGGCAAATCTCCACCCAGTATCCACCGCCGTCACGCGCAGGGCTATCCTAACAGCGCAAGCGACTATTAGAAATAAAAGGACATCACAGAAAGAATACATTCAGAGAGTTCAGAGCGTACCTGACAACTCGTGAAACGATACATGCTCACACCCAACCCTCGACCTAATCTTGAATCTTACCGCTAGCCCAGCCAGACGCGAAACATATAGGAAAGAGTAAATAGAGCGAAACACTTAAATAACTCTGAACATATGCACTTTCTGCCTATTACCAGTCTTGTGCATATGTGCCACAGCCTTTCATCATCATCATACTCTGTCTACTACATCCTCTCTCTCTCGTATTCTCTGCTTAGCCAATGTCTTCTGTATTAATACTCATATCTAATCGCTCTCATACGACTGCGACATACATCAATCCCAAATTCTATTCTATCCAGACGCCATACATCGATCGGCATCTCTGACAGAAAGTGCGCAGCTATTGCATTTAAAGCACTTGACATATTAATGCGTCAGTGTGGTGTCTCGGTCTTGCGTCTTGGGTCTAAATATATTTTAACCCTGAGACCCGTTGCGTTAAAAACTGGAGCCACTTCTCATCCGGAACGCGAGCGCCGCCATTGTGCCCTGGTCTATCTTTCGTCGCAGTGGCCCATTCAGGAGGCCCCAGGCATTCAGACCGATCCGGAATCGTTTTCGTCGCGCTCTTGTCTCTCTCGCACCTGATGCGCGGATCGCCCCATGGCATGCGAGAGAGACAGCTCGATGAAAACGACCCAGGTGGGCGCCAATTAAGCGTTAAGCCGCCTACACCTGCTGGTCGCGGCGGCCCGAATTGGCGCAGCCGACAGCGATCGACATCGAGATGGTGCGTACCCCGAAAAGAAGGGAGTGAAATATTAAAATGATAATAAAATAAAATAATACGGGGAAACCATACGACAGAAGCTGGACCGGAAGCGCATGGATTCTTAGGCTGCTCGGACTTCCCCGGGCCATCGGAGCCGTTTGCAGCATAGGATTACGCCAAAAGCCAAAAGGTGAGACAGAGACAGAATCTCTTAGAGCGAGAGCGCCTAAGATGTAGAAGATGAGGGGAGAAGGAGAGAGCGCGAGACGGAACAACTTCGTTGCCACGGCGATTTCCACTTCCTTGTTCTGCAGCGCGCCAAGACCGCCATCAACAGGCTACAAATATGCGCGCACCCCGCTCCGTCCGCCAGCACTCTCCACCCCACCGGTTGCAATCAGGAAAGCTCATTCACTTCTGATATATACTTATTACAAATTATCGTGGTCTTGATCGACGGATTTGGGTTTTATGGAGGATGTGCGTCTAGCAGTCGGCATCAGGGCTCTGTTTTAGTCTCGCTTTAGGAGGGTGTTGGTTTTGTAAGACTCTTCTTTTTTCTCTCTTTCTTCTTCCTCTTCTCTCTCTCTTCT
>LBNU01018880.1:94227-133161 GCA_014162995.1 Artemisia annua
TTTTTGTGATTTAATTTGAATTAAAAATGACTTAAAAATAAAGAAAAATGAAAAAGAAATAGTAAAACTACTCAAATAATTCTGAAATTTTTATAGAAAATCTAAAATAATATTTAAAAGCTACTGGAAAAAGAAAATTTGGAAAATAAGCAGTTAAGTGCTTATTTAGGCCAAAAAGTAGTTAGGAAAAGTGCTTATTAATAAGCAGTTTGACCAAACTAAGTCAAACTTTCCCAAAATGACCTTAAGACTTAAATAAGCTCAGAAATACTTTATTTTGGCCAAAAGGAACTTTTATTTAAGCCATGGACAGCAAAACAGACTCAAATAAGAACTTATATAAGCCAAATAAGCACAAGTAAGCACCAATAAGCTCTGAACAATGAAGACAAGTTAAACACACTTAATAACACTCAGATTAAACACTGGAATCAAGAACACAAACAGATATCACCAATACCACAAAACTGACTAATCAGCATATACTGCTAACATGGATCAAACTAGCAGCATAGAATAAGCAGTGGAAATAAGCTCTATAGTTGAAACCAAAGGCTGAAACCTAGAGTCTACCAGCCCACCTAACTTTTGCCCCAATAATATCACTTATAGCTTTTCTAGATTGCTAGATAAATGCTCATGAAATAGGGCTAGTAAGCTGATTAGCAGGGGAATGTTTAAACAGACTAGCAACTTGTGGCTTAATAATAAGTACTCTAGTAAGCTCAAAAATGAAATGTAAAGGGGGCAAAAGAAAGATGACCAACCANTGTTGGTGATGTGTCGTGAGTAGTATAGTATATTTCCAAGCAATTTCTCAACGAATAAGAAATTACCCAGGTCGTGTCCGTGTGAAGGTTAAATGGAATCTCGATTTCTGGATCGTAAAACGTGTAGTGAAAATGGTAAAAGTGATTACGAAGAGAATTACACTAATGATAAGCAAATAAAACACAATCAAGCAATAAGAAAAGTATATCACGTAATCAAAGCACACGTAAGCTAAAAACGTAAATACGAATTTATAAACGTGAAATAAACGTAACGTAATAACTAAAAACGTAAAACTAATGCAAATCTAATTTTAGGGGTGCAATTTAAATTTTTAAAAACTAAGAATGATAAAAGAAATTTTTTATTTTTGTCTTTTTATTTTTATTTAAGAATTAAAAACTATTTTTTTATTTTTGTTTAATAAAAGAAATTTAAACTAATTATAAAATAAAAGATTTAATCCACAAATTTAATTTTGAAAAATATTAATAAACTAAAAACTAATTTTAAAAATAAAAATGAAAATTATTTTTGACTTTTTGTGATTTAATTTGAATTAAAAATGACTTAAAAATAAAGAAAAATGAAAAAGAAATAGTAAAACTACTCAAATAATTCTGAAATTTTTATAGAAAATCTAAAATAATATTTAAAAGCTACTGGAAAAAGAAAATTTGGAAAATAAGCAGTTAAGTGCTTATTTAGGCCAAAAAGCAGTTAGGAAAAGTGCTTATTAATAAGCAGTTTGACCAAACTAAGTCAAACTTTCCCAAAATGACCTTAAGACTTAAAATAAGCTCAGAAATACTTTATTTTGGCCAAAAGGAACTTTTATTTAAGCAATGGACAGCAAAACAGACTCAAATAAGAACTTATATAAGCCAAATAAGCACAAGTAAGCACCAATAAGCTCAGAACAGTGAAGACAAGTTAAACACACTTAATAACACTCAGATTAAACACTGGAATCAAGAACACAAACAGATATCACCAATACCACAAAACTGACTAATCAGCATATACTGCTAAAATGGATCAAACTAGCAGCCTAGAATAAGCAGTGGAAATAAGCTCTATAGTTGAAACCAAAGGCTGAAACCTAGAGTCTACCAGCCCACCTAACTTTTGCCCCAATAATCTCACTTATAGCTTTTCTAGATTGCTAGATAAATGCTCATGAAATAGGGCTAGTAAGCTGATTAGCAGGGGAATGTTTAAACAGACTAGCAACTTGTGGCTTAATAATAAGTACTCTAGTAAGCTCAAAAATGAAATGTAAAGGGGGCAAAAGAAAGATGACCAATCAGAGAACTCAAAAAATGCAAAAGCCCTAATTCTAACCTACCAATTGAACCTCAATTAGACCATGATTCAGATACCAAAACTCATATATGACTGCAAATATAACAGTACATGCTGACTTTTTATGATATTGCACTCAGTTGACTATATTGAACTTAGATCTATTCCAACTGATGTAATATGGAGTATTAAGCTAAGATGAAACTGAATTAAGCTAATTAATCTACTTGTGCAGCTATTGAAAGGATTAAGCAAGTTTAAGACCACACAGTTAACTGATGAGATGACTAAAGAAGCAATTTGACTTTATGTGTTAAGACATGCAATTTTATGACTTATCCTACTCTATTATAACCTAAGTGAGCTACTGATGCAGAAAGGACAGCAAATGAACAACAATAACACCAAAATTTAGCCTAAACCAAACACTCCCTTAAACTTTGAATTACACTACAGCTATATGATTTGGACCACAAATACTCACCAACACAATCAATAACAGTTACTAATCACTAAATATCAGCAAAACAACAAAAATATTCAGCCACAATACTCAAAAACTCAGATCACAAATTCATGAAAATTTCACAGTTAACATGCAACTCCAAGAACAAGCAACCAAATATAATTCAAAAAGCTCAAATAATGATCTATATCACTCAGCAACTACAAAACAAGCATAATAACAAAAAATTACTATACTACTCAAATCTAACTAGAGAAGGCTCAGGAAAATTAAAAACGAAACTCACTTAACCACCAGGCCTCACAAATGAGGTTATACTCCATGTAAGCCTATCTCTGATAGGCTGAGAACACCACTTAACCACCAATAACTTCCTCTGAATCACTAATAATCCTTCTAAATCAAACTTTAAATGCCTTTGACTTTTGTTGACTATTGGAACTTTTTACTTAAATTTGATTTGCAGCATTAGAAACTATCTTTAAGCTATTTAAAAAAAAATTACTGAACTAGTTTATCAATAATGAAAGCTTATTCAACAATTTAGAACATAAAGAGAGATGATCAATAAACTGAAATTGTATTAATAATGAAAATTGGATTACAATGAAAAATTTACTGGAAATTAAAACATTTAAGTAAACTAAATTATACTACTCCTAACACTAACCCTAAAAATCTAACAGCCTTCAAGTGAATGAGGAGGGGGCTTTTTATAGCCAAGAGAGGTGACGTGAGAAGAAGCCTCTAGATGTCCATGTCATCAATCCGTGGGTGATTGTGCTTCTATTCATTCCTTCAGAGCCCTCAGATCAGCCTTGGTGCCCACGAATTTATTTCAGAGCCCTTGGATTAAATTACAGTGAGTTGAATCCCGTGTGTGAATTACTAGTGGTCCACGTGTCATTCTTTTATCATGTGTCAGCTTTGTCAGACCTTCTAGAATGCCAAATGATTGGGTAATTGATTTTATCTTGGGTAATTTTGGGTGTGGTGAGTTTTAGGGTTTATGGTGAATAGGGAATTATGGGTAAAGGATGAAAAGGGGGCGGGTAAATATTTTTGGGGTGATAAATTATGTTTGTTTGACCGGGTTTGTGGGGGTTTGACCATGGGGTGGTAAATGATGGGGCCGGGTTGTGTTATTTAGTGGTGTGATGGGCTTGGAGTATGTTGGGCTTTTGGAGATATNTTTTTTTTTTTTTTTTGGGTTGGATTTATGTTAAGTAAAGGGCCGGTTATGGTTTAGTAGTTTAGAATTTTATGTTTAGTAAAATGACAAGGACCAAAAGTGTATATTCTGAAATTCCAGGGACCACTTCTGTCATTTTTCCAAATTAAGATCCAAGGGCCAATCTTGTCAACTTTCTGATTCATGAAGGTCTTTATTGACTTTTTCTTCCAAATATCTTCAAGGGGCCAAAATTGACAATTTCTTAAAGATGAGGGACTAATTCTGCCAACTCTTCAATCTTTGCCTCAAGGACTAAATTTGACAAGATATGATTCTCTGAGGTTGATTTTGATATTTTGAGCTTAATTCCTTCCCCGGCTTCGGCTTTTGACTCTTTTCCATTCTCGTGCTCGTTTTTGTCGGTTTTCTTTGATTTTATGTCCTTTTGTGAAATATCCGTACCTGCACGATCACAAACACAAAAACACAATATCTTTGGCATTTATGGTTAGTTTTTGGTCGTTTTGGTCTTAATTTAGTAAATAAAAGGTGTATGAATAAGCATACACCAGTTGGGAATTGTCCTAATTACCCTTAATTGTGGTAATTATGAGGTGGAAGTAGGTAATTGGAAGTAAACGTGATTTAGGGTTCATGTCGGCTGGGTAAAAATTGGGGGAAAGGGTGTACGGGTAAGAAAAGGTGGAGGGAGTTATATTTTTTATATTTATTTGAGTTGGGTTTGTGGACCGGGTAAGGTGGGAGTGGGCCGGTGTATTTCATTTGGGCTATGTGGGTTTAGGATTAGATATGGATTTATGTTAAGGAGTGTTGGGTTATTTAATTTTAGGATTGGGTTGAATGGGAAAAGGGTATTAGATTTGGGTTTATAATTTGGCAGCTTTGTTTTAGGAGATAACACAAGGACCATTTTTGTAACTTTCAGAATTTCAGGGACCATTTGTGTAAAAATTTCCAAGGGACCAATCTTGACTTTTGTTAATTCATTGAGGACTAGTGTTTGACATTTTAAGCTCAAGTATGAAAAATGCTTCCCCGGCTCCGACTTTTTATCCTTTTCCAATCCCGTGCTCGTTTTTGTCGTTTTTAGCTCGGTTTTGTCCTTTTCACACATATCCGTACCTGCACAATCAAAAGCACAAAAACGCAAGTATATGGCATATTTGGCTCGGTTTTTTGTCATTTTGGTCCGTAATTTAGGTATAAAGGTATGTGTAAATACACACATACCAAAGCTATTGTTGAAAAGTTTGGAGGCTCGTTGTGTTACCGGAAACTCCAACTTTAACATATATAATAAAGATTTAAATATTAAGAAATCACATTTGTTGCATGAAACTCAAACTTTTATTATTATATTTATGTATGTGTTAATGTTAAGAAAATCTCATTTGTTGCATGAAACTCAATTTATTAGTTTTATTTACTTCTAAAATAATATTATAATAATTAGTACTTTATATTTATGACATGAAAGTCAATTTTTATAGATATATAAATATATAAAATATAGATAAGGGATGGGATTAGTGAGAAATAAAATATAATAAAAAGAGTGGAAAATATTTGTAAACACATTTTGAATAAGTGGAAGAAATTTAAGAGGTGGTGCATCTATATTTAAAAACGTATATGAAATGTGCAGTTATGATATCATCTCGCCCTTCTTATTTAATGACCCGTATAAATAATTTTAGAGCGAACGGTTTAGTAGTGTAGCATGGCGCCATTTTCGATGTGTCAAGCTAAACGCGACGCCGTTCAGGCGCCAGAGCAACCCCCCCCCCCAACGCCATTTGTTACGTGAGAAAACTAGCGCAACGCCAATTGGTGTTTTTTCTCTTTTTATTATTATTATTATTTTTTTAATCTATTTAAAGTGGGCTAGTGTATGTGTTGTGCGTGTGTTTGCAGCGTGAAATGGAAAAGAAGGAGTTGACCTTTTGTCAACTTTTTTTTTTATTCTTTTTAATAATGTTTAGTTTTTGGTGTGTGTGGTGGGAAGTGTGTTTGTATTTATTTTTTGTGTCAATTTTCATTTTTTCATAATTTATTTTTTATTTTTTGTTTTCTATTTATATGTTTTATGTAATTGTATTTTTATTTTAATAAATGAAAAATTAATTGGTTTAAAATAATAAATACATAAATAAAATGATGAGTCCAAGTACTTAAAGAAATCATATTTAACAAAATCAACAATCACAACAAAATTTCCATTAATAGCAACAATCTTACAAACAATATGTTACTTATGCGAGAGGATAATCGGCATGAGTATGGAGTTCCCAGGACGGACCTGAGAATTGTTGCTTGTGATTAGCTTGGACAATTTTGAGGAAATGGTCTAGTATTTATAGGGAGTCCTTTAGGGTTGTGAGAACCCGTAAAGTCCTTTAGGGTTGTGAGAACCCGTATAGGCAATCTAATGGTCCACGTGGTGGCCATCAAGAGAAGAAGTGAGGAGTGCACATGATGCTCGTCTTAACGGTCCTGGCGAGTTTTCCAGACGTACCGTCTGTCTGGATACGCTTGTCAGGCAGGGGCGGAGCCAGAAATTTTTTGTCGAGGGGGCACACTTTGATAAAATTTAGAAACTACACTGTAAATTGGTACATCAGGGGGCAAATTACGAAAAAAACAAAATATTTTCGAAAATTTACACTACATTTTTTTTCGCTAGAGGTCACCTGCCCCTTGTGGACCCCCTTGTATCTCCTCCCATGTTGTCAGGCATGTTTTGCCTTAGTGCTACCCGGGGAAGTATTTCCCATATCTTCTACCGGACTTGAGCCTCATCGAGCTTGTGTTTGAGCCGAGTTCAGATTTTATGCCACCCTTCTTATTTGAATGACTCGTATAAATAATCCTAAGACACCATATTTAGCAAAATCAACAATCACAACAAAATTTCCATTAATAGCAAAAATCTTACAAACAATATGTTACTTTCACCATTAAATACCCAAACCCTAAATCCAACAATATGTTACTTATGCGAGAGGATAATCGGCATGAGTATGGAGTTCCCAGGACGGACCTGAGAATTGTTGCTTGTGATTAGCTTGGACTATTTTGAGGAAATGGTCTAGTATTTATAGGGAGTCCTTTAGGGTTGTGAGAACCCGTATAGGCAATCTAATGGTCCACGTGGTGGCCATCAAGAGAAGAAGTGAGGAGTGCACATGATGCTCGTCTTAACGGTCCTGGCGAGTTTTCCAGACGTACCGTCTGTCTGGATACGCTTGTCAGGCAGGGGCGGAGCCAGAAATTTTTTGTCGAGGGGGCACACTTTGATAAAATTTAGAAACTACACTGTAAATTGGTACATCAGGGGGCAAATTACGAAAAAAACAAAATATTTTCGAAAATTTACACTACATTTTTTTTCGCTAGGGGTCACCTGCCCCTTGTGACCCCCTTGTATCTCCTCCCATGGTTGTCAGGCATGTTTTGCCTTAGTGCTACCCGGGGAAGTATTTCCCATATCTTCTACCGGACTTGAGCCTCATCGAGCTTGTGTTTGAGCCGAGTTCAGATTTTATGCCACCCTTCTTATTTGAATGACTCGTATAAATAATCCTAAAAAACCATATTTAGCAAAATCAACAATCACAACAAAATTTCCATTAAAAGCAAAAATCTTACAAACAATATGTTACTTTCACCATTAAATACCCAAACCCTAAGGGCTCGTTTGGTTCGCAGAATGTCTTTGACGGAATTGGAATCCATTTAAGGAATAGGAATGTGAAGGAATGGAATGCTAGAACTTGAAATCCTTATTATTTAAAATCTGACGGAATTGAAATTTGCAAGTACTAGCGTATGTTTGGTTGGAAGAATGAAATGAGAAACTACAATTATATAAAATACAATTGTATTTTCTAAATAATATTATATAAATTAATATATTAAATAAATAGTGTTTTTATATAAAATGCAATTGTATTTTTTAAGGTGTAAATTAAAAACGTAAGCTATAAATAAATTAAATTTAATTTTAAATAAATAATAATTTTTAAATATAATAATAATAATAATAATAATAATAATAATAATAATAATAATAATAATAATAATAATAATTTTTAAATCTTAATGAAGCGGTTGTTTATAAAAAATAATAATAATAAAAGTAAAATAAATAATAATAATAATAATAATAATAATAATAATAATAATAATAATAATAATATGAATTCCATGGAATTGTAAACAATTCTCTCATATTGCCATGGAATGTTGAATTCCATAAATATGGGATTTTGAAGGAATTTCATTTCATTCCGTTTGCCAACCAAACACAGTAAGGAATGGAATTCAGATTTCAAATTCTTTGCATTTGTCAACCAAACACATTATGGAATGGAATTGGATTCCAATTCCACCAGAATCCTTAGGATTCCGCTGAACCAAACGGGCCCTAAATCAAAACAATTCATTGAATTGAAACACGCATATCCCAATCTGCACCCACTATTTAATCCTACGTGGCACCCATGCACCCACACCCGGTCCCACACACCCCTCATCTCAGCCATCTACCTAATTGATCCCCCAATCCAACGGCCAGAAACCCATTATTTCAATAATCCCCTACATCACTCCCCACCATAACTACCATACACCCGCACTCATTCTTAAACTACTTATATGACCACAATCTACCCCGAAAATCTTCCCAATTAAACCCTAATCCCCAAATTCATCAACAAAAAAAAAATGTCAAAATTAACAATCAAACCAAAGGGCTTTTTCGTAATTCTTTCTTGATTGAAATTTTATAAAATTAGGGTTTTTTTTGGAATTTGAATTTTGGGGTTGCATTGGATTGAATAATGGAGTCTTCAGCGGTTGCTCGTTACATCCCTCAGAAATCACAGTAAATTTTATTTATAATTCTTGATTTTATTTTTTAGGTGTGTGTGTAAAGATTGTGTTTTTTATTTGTTTTAAGGTAAAGGGTTTATGTATCTCAGAAATGAAAGTAAAAAAGTTTGATTTTTATTGATTTTTGGATTATGTGTGTGTGTAAAGATTGTATTTTTATATGTTTGTTGCAAAAGGGTGTTAGAAATTAAAGTAAAAAAAATGAATTTTTAGGTAAAGGGTGTTTTAAAAAATATGATTTGTATGTGAATTATGGTGTATTAGTGTGTTTAAAGCTTAAAGATTGCATTTTTAGTTGTTTTTAGGTAAAGGGTGTTCAAAAAAATTGATTCTTGATACTTATTTCTTTTGTATGTATATGTATGTGTGTGTGAATTATGGTGTATTAGTGTGTGAAGACTAAAGATTGTGTGTTGTATGTATGTATGTGTGTGTGTGATTATGGGTCTATTAGTGTGTGTAAAGTTTGTGTTTTGATGTGTTTTTAGGAAAAGGGTGTTCCCTGGAAGTAGTAGTAGCGCAATGGAACCAGAGGTGATTGAGATTTCTGATTTTCCGGTGGTGTCGGGTGATCGAAAGCCGAAATCGGTGTCGAGATCGAGGGACAAGGGTAAACAAAAGGAGGTATATTTTTAGTTTCTAATTTGTTTTCGTTTCATGATTGTTTTTTTTTGATGATGATTGATAAGTGGGTTGGGTTATGTTGGGTTGATCATACATTTTTGGTTGGTTGAATCGCCTGCATATTTGATGTGCAATTTGATATAAATTGTTTTAGAAAATAAGCTTGTCAATTACATTAGGAGTGGTAGTTGGGCAAACTTATTACTTTTATCTAGTACGGAATCTAATCTTTAGTTGTTGGGAAAAATTGTAAGGCATTGTAGTATCTTTTATATTGACTTGATAGTTATTTTCTTTTCTGAGAATAAATGGTAATGGTGGTATACCGGATTAAATGCATTCTCTCTATTCGCAGAGCACTGACATGAAAAATGATCATGGTGGTATATAAGCATGATCTTTATTGACATACCATTGACATGTTATTAAGAATTTGGCTATAATGTTACGATAAATTACAAACGATTACGAAATATTTGACTTCATTGAGATGGACTAAGTAAGCTCTCTGAACATAAGTTTATCGGTAAATTTGCACAAAGAAGTGGTAGTCAAGTTTTTATCGTTAACAGGCTGTGGGGTTGTAATAGACGTATAAGCTCAAATATCAGGAATGAGACATGACTATAATTGAGGATCTAATTCATTATTGTTTGGTTTAACTTATGTGGATTCTTTGATAATATTTGAAGTTGATGAATCATTCCATATGCACCCAACTACTGATAACATTGCAGCAAGAGGAATTTTTATGTTTGATTGTATATTTACTTTGGAAACAATATAATCTGTTTTCATGGTATTCCACCCCCTATTTTCAATAGCTTTACATGCGTTTGTGTTGATTCTATTATCTGCTAGGATATGTGTGTGGAAAAAAATGTGGTTATATTAATCGCTCAAAATTTCAGGTTCCATTTCATGAAATAATTGATGTTGACATGGATGAAGACCGCAATGATGTAATGTTTATTGAGGGGAAGGTTGGGTCTAACAAAAAGATGAAGGGTGCCATGGGCCTTTCATTGGGTTCTGGCAGTTCAGCACAATTTGATTCAAAGAAGGTCACATGTTTTCTTGATTATTTTTCTTATCTTGTTTTGAGGTGATCAAAAAGCTTAATTAACTTAGTTATTCTCTATTCCAGGAGGTGGCGCCTGGTCATTTTCCCAAGGGCTTTACCCCAGGATCAAATAACTTTTTTGATTTAGATGATTATGTTTTTGATGATGATTATTTCGATTTGCAAGCCCATTTTGATAATATGGATCTTCCAACTGGAATTGAAGCTCCTATCTCTTGGTTACCTGATCTAGTCGACATAAAAAAGAAAGTTAAAAGTGCGTCCCCCTATTTGAATGCAATGGAATATTTGAATGGTGAAGAAGTTCCAGCACAAAACATGCCCTCTAGTTATACAGGTTTTGGTAGCGGTTATTATTTTACTAACAATTTTAATAGCGAAGTTGGTAGTAGCACTTCAAGTTTTCCCGCAGTACCAATGGACTCGGTTAATCCACTAGGAGTAGATACACCAACTTCGAAATTACAGAAGGAATATTTGAAGAACCATTTAGACCTAAATGATGCTTATCTAACTGCTGATATGTTGTCTGATTCTGGTGATTTAGAGCAAAAGAAAGTTCCAAGCCCAAAAAGTCCACAAAAAGTTAGAAATTCATCTAGCAAGGTAAAACTTGGTAATGATGATGGTTCGAAAAAGTTCGAAGGTTTTAAGAAGTTTGATACTGTCATGGACCATTCAGATCATTTTTATTCAAAACAGAACCCAGCAACGAAGCAGGCAAGCTATTGTGTTTGTGTTTTTGTGTGTTTTTTTTTTACCATTCATCTTTTTATGTTTATTTTTCAGTTTTCATCATTTAACACACGTAAAATGTCACTTGTTCCAGCCACCAAAGAATTGGGCTAAAAGAATACAGGAAGAGTGGAAGATTCTTGAAAAAGACTTGCCTGGTATGTCTCGCATGTTGACACCTTTATAAATATTAGAAAGAGAGTAAAGTAAGTTACACGATCGTCCGTGTGGTTTAGTGAAAATTACGGAACTTTTCACGTTGTCTATGCTATTTCATAAGTGGTCCCTTACTGCAGTGTTTGCTTTTACTTTTTGTCCTTCGCTCGTTCCCTTTAGCAATTACATACTTGAGGGTCCCAAAGTCAACGGAAACATTGTAGTTAGGGACCACTTATGAAATACCGTGATCTGACGTGTATTATATTTTCTTACCAAGATTAGTCAATAGATATTCCCTTTGTTTGGTTACAGACACAATATTTGTTAGAGTTTATGAATCGAGGATGGATCTTTTAAGAGCTGTGATTATTGGAGCCGAGGGTACACCGTATCATGATGGTCTCTTCGTTTTTGATGTTTTTTTTCCAAGCTCCTATCCGAATAGCCCACCGGTAAGTCATTCTCGTCATTAGTTCATAATCTTCACTTGATTCTAATGCATGTACCGTCTAACTTAATGCGGGTCTTTTTAATAGCATGTGAAGTATCACTCTGGTGGTCTTCGGATCAATCCAAATTTATACAACTGTGGTAAAGTTTGCTTGAGTCTTCTGAACACATGGACTGGCGGGAAAAAAGAGATGTGGATCCCAGGCAGTTCGACTATGCTTCAAGTTCTTGTCTCCATACAGGGTCTGATTCTAAACGCTAAACCGTACTTCAACGAACCCGGATGGGCATCCTCAAGTGGCTCAGTTCAAGGAGAAAAGCTTGCCTTAAACTATAACGAGAATACCCTTATTTTATCACTCAAAACAATGGTGTATACCATGAGGAAACAACCTAAGGTAAAGATTTTCATTCTATGCCATTAAAGATTCAGTTTTTGATTTATTTATTTATTTATTTATCAAGCTTGATATCGTTGGATATTTGCAGCATTTTGAGGACTTGGTGGTTGGGCATTTTCGCCATCGTGTACGTGATATCTTAATGGCTTGTAAAGCGTATACGGAAGGTGTGCAAGTCGGGAGTCTTGTGAGAGGAGGCGTGCAAGATGTGGATGAAGGTGAGGAGAGCTGCTCGTACAACTTTAAGACCGATGTGGTGTCATACATTAAGGTTCTTATAGATGCGTTTAAAAGTATTGGTGCAAAAGAAGCTGAAGAATTCGAATTTTTGAGTGAAAAGAAAATCCCTCCTCCTGCAAATCAACCTGCAGCAACATCAGCAAGGACAAGGGAGTGCGACTCATAAAATGCTTCATGATATTATCTTGGTTTATGGTTTTAGTCCATCCCTTCCTTATATACCTAAACAACCTCCTGTTATTATAAATCCAAACCTCTACTCTTATAATCCGTACAATCCTAAACCTCCTGGTACTTATTATCCTAAATCTCCTGGTACTCATCTTAAACCTATCGGTGCTTATAAGTCCAAACTCTTGATGGTTATGATTCTAAACCTCCTGCTATGCATAAACCCAAACCTTCTGTCCAGTTATGATATTTAAACCTTATGATTCTAACCTCCTGGTAGTTTATGATTCAAAACCTTCGGTAGTTATTTCTAAACTCTTCCTCCGAAATCCGCGTTTGGCGAAAGATGTGAATGTTTATCGGATTTTGTTAGATGGGAATATTTTTCATTTGGATGAATGAGCATCTCTTTTTCTTTTTCATGTTTTGGCCCCAGGGTACTTATATGATTATATGCTATGTATATAGGGGTTGGACTTTTGACTAACTTATTTTCTTTTATTTTCTAATGTTAAAGTTGATTTGCTACCTTAGATCCCCCTTATGAGAAATATATGTACCTTTTGGTATAACTTTGTTGGTGACAAAAAAGAAATNAACCTTCTGTCAGTTATGATATTAAACCTTATGATTCTAAACCTCCTGGTAGTTATGATTCAAAACCTTCCGGTAGTTATTTCTAAACCTCTTCCTCCGAATCCGTTTGGCGAAAGATGTGAATGTTATCGGATTTTGTTAGATGGGAATATTTTTCATTTTGGATGAATGAGCATCTCTTTTTCTTTTTCATGTTTTGGCCCCAGGGTACTTATATGATTATATGCTATGTATATAGGGGTTGGACTTTTGACTAACTTATTTTCTTTTATTTTCTAATGTTAAAGTTGATTTGCTACCTTAGATCCCCCTTATGAGAAATATATGTACCTTTTGGTATAACTTTGTTGGTGGCAAAAAAGAAATAGTTTGTTTTGTTTTGTTTTGCGACACAAGTCATAAATTGATGCTATTATTTTCTTCTTTGTCTGTTCATTGGTAACCTGATATGAGGCCTTGTTTTTGAAATTTTGACACTGTAAGATTGTGATTCACGTATATAACTTGATTGGATGTTTTATTCATGTTTGAGAGAGCTTGGATTGTTAGTCCAGCTGGCACTCGTGTGGAACAGCCTTTTAATATGTGCTTTAGATGGTTGGTAGGACTTGTGGCATCTTGATCTGCTACTAGCAAGGGGTGTTCAAAAAACCCGAGAAATCGACAAGCCGAGCCGAACCGCTCAACCCGAACCGAAAAAACCTGAAACCGAAAAAAATGAAACCGGAAAAACCCGCTTATCATGGTTCGGTTTCGGGTTTTAGTTTTAGATATTCACGGTTAACCGAACCGAACCGTGTATAATATACATGAAGGTTTTTAACAAAATATTCCGATAATTATACAAGTATTGATTCTATTATTGCATTACTTTTATTGTATAACCATTTTTTTACTCACAATGTAAACATTTACTAAATATTTTTGTGTGAAAATTGATTAATGTGATCTTANAAATTTATTAAGTTTGACCAAAATCAATTTAATTTTGACTTTCTATTGACCAATCATATTGTTCGATTTCGCCTACGTGGCAAAATCGAGCTCTCCTATTGGTCCAATTTTTTTTCAATGAGAAGGGTTTTTCAAAAACACTCCGAAATGATGTAATTCTTTTATTATATAAAAGATTTGAATGCAAGTATTGTGATTAGGGGTGTCAGTAGGGTCGGGTTGACCCGACCCGAACCCGAACCCGATAAGGCTTATCGGGTCGGGTTTAATCGGGTCAAAATATCTTGTCGGGTTGTTTTGACCCGAACCCGATAACCCGATAGTGTTATCGGGTCGGGTTCGGGTTAAATAAATAATGCTATCGGGTTATCGGGTCAACCCGATAAGACCCGAATGTCAATTTTCTATTTTTAAGTAATACTTTATAGAGGCCGTCTGTAACAAGAAAGTGCATGAAACGCTTCAAAAAAAAAAAAAAAAAAAAAAAAAAAAAAAAAAAAAGTGCATGAAACGTTTGGTTTACCTATTTCATTGTAGATTACACTGATCCTGCAATGCTTCATTTAGTCAAGTACAATTGGTCTTTTTTGGTATTTCTTGTCCTAATATTTTAGTGGCTGCATCATTGTTTCTAGCTAACTTTGCTTTACGAGCTGATATGATGTAATTTGCTTATATTTACTTGTTTGTTTCCTAACAACAGTAAGTTACTAATAGTAACACAAAGGCTTGTATCAACTATTAAGTAGCCATTAACTTGTATGTTTGATGAAAGTAACATTCGGTATTTATTATTTGCTCATTTGTGGTATCACCCGATAACCCGAATCACCCGACCCGACAAAACCCGACCCGACTACCACCCGAACCCGATAACCCGATTTATTATCGGGTCGGGTTTCGGGTGAGTTTTTAAAAATCAAAACCCGACTCAACCCGACCCGACATGACCCGATAACCCGATAACCCGACCCGATAACACCCCTAATTGTGATGAATCAACTTTAATATGACGTTAATCTATTTGATGCTATTTAGTTTCACTAAATTGATATTTTACGTTTTAAATCATGTAATTGTTCATACGGCCAAACTCGATTAAGCATCTAAAATGGTTAACCGTGACCCGAACCGCTGGCAACCGCTAATTTCGATTACCCCAAAGTCCGGTTTCGGGTAGTGAAATGAACTACCCGCCCCGCAATGGATAGTTAAAATTTTCCAACTAACCGAACCGAACCGCCCCGAATACCCCTCATGTTAGGAGGGCGAGATTTGTTACAAGAAGAAGTGATGGGCTGATGGCTGGTGGGGTTGATGAAAGATGGTGATATTGAAGAACTTATTTGTACTTTTACTTTGGATTTGGATGACCAGCTTTATAAACAGGAATGCCCTGTTGAATGAGGCTGTTGTCCTTGACGTTTGTGTTGTGATAATGGCAAAGTTTTGTTTGCTTGACACTGATTTTATTACTCGGTAGTAGATGGTGGATATTGCATGACAAATACTTCATTCATTAGACGTCTTCCAAAACAGAAGCCTTGACATCTTCCACAAGTAGAAAAGATATGATCGGATTGCTATGTCAATACATCCACTTTGTTAAAGCTAAGCTGATGATTCTTGAAATGCTGTTTATCGATAGCAGAATACAGAAGCATGGAGGTGTTTATGTCTCGACCATATATTGACGTTCTAACCACATTGGGATTTGCGTTTTTGACATGCTTCTTAGCTTACGCATCTTTTTAACACAATAAACCCCTCTTTTAGTATTCAGAAGGAGAAACAGGTTGTTCTTATTTGCTTATTTTGTCCGAAACATACCTGTTATAAGCACCATAGAAGATATATACTCTTAAAGCAGATATATGCAATCCCAGGCAGGCACCCCTTTAATACAAAAAATCTCAGCACCATTTTTGTCGGCGTTTTGGGGGTTGTGTCCTATATCACATAGTACTTACTCTTTTGCTAACTTGTAAGGGGTCATGCTTCCGGCATTTTGTAAATGGTCATGATATATGTTTGGATTTGAAAGTGAAAACAAGCAAACATTTTTAACCCGAACTTGGTGGCCTGTTTTTAGAATGCTCTGTTTTGACCCAAACCTTTCTTGACCCCAGTTTATATGTATGGAAATATAAACCTTACCCAGTTGACCCACAATAATCGGTAGATTTACAAGTTGACATGTGACTAGCTTATTATATCAAACACCAATGCAAGTATCATGTAAGTTGGAACTTGCTAGGATGTATCATGTAACTTACTGTCGGTGTGTAGCTGTCCAGGATTATAAAAATCCTTAATTTGTTAATTGTAATGTGCAGATCATTAGCTCGTATAATACATGTTTACGAGTATATAATAGAAAGAATCATACACATGGAAGTATGTATGTTATAATTTATAAGCAAGTGATAATTCATGCAAGTTGATGGTCAACTTGCTTAGTATATATATAAAATTCAAAACCATAGATTAATCTTCGTAACAGCTTTTGGTTGATTATCCTCTAATAAAAGTCTAATGGCATCCACAAGCACTAGCAACAAAGGTATTGTTCAAACTTAGGTTTCAAGATCGGGATCCTACTCAGGATCGTTTTTGTCTTTGCAAGATCGAGATCGTAAGATTAGATCGGGATACTAAGATCCTGCTGTAATGTTATTTTCTTAATAGTCGTTGTAATATTATACAAATTTACAAATTAATGTTTCATGGAAATGTTTTCCTAAATTATATATATGGAATGCTTAAGAAGATTAGCATGTTGCTTTTCTAAATTCTATAAAACATAATCCATGAATTTGTAGCTTTTCAATTTGTGGTTCGAGAAAAGTAAGATTGGATCGGATTAGATCTTAAGATCTTGTGGTCAAGATCGGGATTCTATAAGATCTTAAGCTTGCAAAGATCCTATGTATCGGGATCGTTTTTGCTTTGTATTGTAGTATCGTAAAATTGTAAGATAAGGATCCGGATCTTAACAACTTCAAACTATTTGTTGATATTCCTCTAGTTTTGCTATAATTTGTTTTTTTTTGTCATTAGATCTGAAAGAGCACTTACCGCTGTGTCGAGCTATTGTGAAAGGCAATTGGAACGAAATCCAAGAACTTTTGAAGCAGGACGAAAATGCATTAACTGCCAAATTGGATACCAACCACAATAGAACACTACACTTGGCAATTGATACAGGTGGTCATCCCGATGTTGTCAAGGGTCTCTTGGAGCTTATAGACCCAAACTTACTCCCGGATCTTGTGGATACTTGGGGACTTAACCCACTGCACCATGCTGCATTGTTTGGCAGCACTGCTGCTGCAAGGATGTTGGTGGAGAAAAACCCAAATTTGTTATTCATTTATGACTCAGAAAGATGTTTACCTATCCATAGAGCTCTCTTTAACACTCACATATCCACTTCTGAATATTTGCTTAAGGCTTATGTAGAAAATATCCAGCTCTGCCAACGAGAAGGATATGACAATCCCTTTGAAGGCAGGAATGGTGCTGTGCTTCTCCATAGTGCAATTACTGAAGGATTTCTCGGTAAGCTTTCAAATAATAAACTTTCCACTGTATCCAACTATTCACTACTTTCTCATTCATCAAAAGATAAACTAAAAAAAAGAGTGAAAGCTCATTTTTTTTTGAAAAATAAGTGAATGGAAGTTAACTATTTACAAGGTTAAGCGCCCAATTATTTTTACAAAATTTCCATTTTAGTTTGTACAGATGATTTAAGTCATTTTATAAGGTGAACTTATGTTACATTTGATAAGCTAGAAAGTAATGAATGCCTTATATTGGAAATTTTGTATTTTATGGTACATTTATTGGCAACTTTTCCTGCAATATATTATCATCTGACGTCAAATGCGGATGTCCCTCCACATATACTTTCTTAATGACAGATATAGCAAGTAAGTTGATCCAGGATTATCCAGAAGTGGCTGGACAAAAGTACAAAGGTATCAAATCACCGTTATGGTGTATCACAGGAAACATGAACTTGTATTACTGCGGAGCACGATACAACATCTTCCAAAGATTTGTTTACAATTGTATGTTTTTATCCTTTGCTTCAAGTAATATAGATTTTCTAACTGCAAGACGGGTTCAGAACTTCAAGGTGGTATCAAACTCAAAACTATGGCCGTGTATAATTTAGTGGAAAATAAATAAACTGGTGATTCGAATCGAAAAAAAGCGTACTGTGGGAGTAGTGCCGGCCGCTTTAGGATTTCTCAAACCACCTGATATGGTTAAATTTCTGCTTGGAAGGTCTAAATCAAATTTACAAGAAGATATCTATCTATATTATAACTTGCAAATAGATATATAGATAATATAGTGATGTATGGTGCGATTTTAGACAAAAATAAGGTTCATAGCCCACTTGTTTGTGTTTAAACTTTTCTTTATACACATCAGTTGTTTCATTTCACACTTGGAAGAATGTTTCTTTGCTTTTGCTAATGATCACCAAGTTGCGAAATCACAATGATATGAAAGACATGAAACCTTTTGATTATAAGCTTGTTTATTTCTTATTTCTAAGATATTTAATAGAAATGTCTACAGCATACACTATTAAACTCTTGCTTCCAAAATCATTATACAATATAAATTTCACGATAAGCACATATGGATATGATTAAATTTATTTCTTTGGTTGTCTGTATCTTCATTAGTGGTGATATCCATATTCCTTTTGGCTTTTCCTTTCCCCCTTTTTTTTTTTTTTTTTTTTTTAAATGATTTAAACATTGATTAAAATCTAACCAGCTTATTTTCGTTTTGCAGATGTGCTCACAGAGAACCACAAGTTACGCAATTTTGGCGTAGTCCAAGATGTTGAGAACCAAAACATGTGCATCCACAATGGTTAGCTATCAACCTTAGCATTCTGCAAGTCTAATATATTAGTCATACAATTGATTTACCAGTAGTTTACCTTGAAATGCAATATACTCTCACTGCCGTCATGTTAGCGTTTACGATAAACCGAGATGATTTTGTGATTTTGTCAAGTTTATGAGTGCCCTGAGCATAAAATTAGTTGCTAACAAACATTAGGGAAAAATTCAAGTTTTACTGACTTTTTAACTTGATAAACCAAATTGGCTTGTTGAAGCTTTACATATAAGCATTCAGCAGGGATCCCAACCATGTCTTTACTCTTAACTTAGCCATCCAATAACCTTTTAATCTTCCCTTTCAACCTAAGCTGGAATTTTTCTAGCTATGGGAATTATACGGGCCTATTTGGATTCCTATTACAATTTCAACCAATTTATCTTCAATTACTCGCTTTCGACATTCTAACGTAGAGCTGCTGTGTATAGTTCTTAAAAACTGAATTTAATTTGTTTCTTGTGTAGTCACCCGGAGGATTTATGTCAAGTTATGGAACACGGTACTACATGGTAAGAAACCGCTTCTGATGACTTCCTTTTTAATGCATTGCTTCTCCTTCCCATAAGAGCTGTTAATACTGATTGATAAAATCTTTCATTTCTCTAATAATTTCAAGCCGAAGTTAAATTTGTACATGCTAGTATTTTTCTTTTGAAGGTCCACAAATCCACTAGGCCAAGATTTTTGTGAGCACCTTAAATACATCCTCTAGTAAACCAAAAGCCAATTAGTCTGTAAACTTTGATTAATTTCACATCGAAGATTAAATAGTTTGTTTATGTCAAATGAACCATAGTGTTATGCATCAAGAACCTCGAGGAAGATAAACTGAAACATAAGACAGCTCTTAAGCTACTCAAGCGTATATGTGAAGAAGTTATTGAAAGAAATAACACTGATGATATTGCGGACATTTTCGCCAATGCAACTGTTCAGGCAACAAAAAAAGATAACCCTGAAGTGATAGAAGAGTTGCTGGGATATTTCCCACTAGCAACTGTGGCCAAATTGAATGGTTATTCTATCATGCAAGTGGCAACAATAAACCGTTGCGAAAAGGTTTACAACTTGTTGGTACATCATATGCGTCTCAACATGTCTTTAGACAAGGTATTGAAAGACAACAATGGAGACAATTTGTTGCACTTGGCAGGAAAATTGGGACCGGTACACAAACTCAATGAGGTCTCCGGTGCAGCTCTGCAAATGCAAAGGGAGTTGCAGTGGTTTAAGGTTAACTTGTTTTTTTATATATAAATGCACAAAAATTCCTAAAGTTTACACCTCAGCTATTATAATCGTAATTAAGTAACACTAACATAATTCAAGTTTACTTCATGAATCACAGGAAGTGGAGAAATTAGTTCAACCCACATACAGGGAAGCAACCAATAATAGCAACGAGACGCCACTGATGGTGTTCAGAAGAGAACACAAGGAGTTAAGAAGAGAAGGGGAAGAGTGGATAAAAAAGACAGCAGATTCGTACACGATTACAACTGCACTCATCATTACAATAGTTTTTGCAGCGGCCATTACTGTGCCTGGTGGAACTGATGGCGACACCGGAAAAGCGATATATGAAACAAAACCTAGCTTTATTATATTCGCCATCTCAGACGCGATTTCATTATTCACATCAACTACTTCCTTGTTGTTGTTTCTATCCGTTCTCACAGCTCGTTATCAAGAGGATGATTTTCTTTTCAAGTTACCAAATAGGTTAATATTTGGACTTGTGATGCTCTACTTATCCGTGATATCCATGATCGTAGCCTTTAGTGCAACACTATATATTATGTTTGGACAAGGAAAGGCATGGATCCTGATTCCAATAGCTGCATTAGCATGTCTTCCAATTGCCTCTTTCACGGCATTACAGTTTCATTTACTTGTTGAGCTCATCTCTTCAACACATGGTCGTGGAATCTTTGGTAAACATAATTACAAGGGGTAGGATAATTCATATTGTCATATCACCTTACGGTAAGTTAAACGTGACTCTCAGATTCTGTGTGTATTTCTAAGGTATCAAACTCCTTATGTGAAATTTTAAGTATTGTTTGTTTTGTCTCTCCATCTTGGAGACCCATGTAATTTTAATTCTTTGGACTTCTAAATTTGGATTGTCTTGCAATGCATTGTCTTCTCTAAACACTCCTCATGTGAATCATGATTACTGTATTTGCTTTCTGATAAGGATAATATCTCTCTTGTTAAACACTAGTATTACTCATCATTTTGCATTCCAAAGTGATTTTACTCCTCAATCATTGCCTTAATGCAAACCAAAAAAAAGGAATTATCTCTTCATACAATTCGTATGTATTGTTGTCAATGCAAAATCATCTCAAGAATCCGAACAACTCAGATATTGAAAGGGATAATTTTGGTGGTTAGTAAAGTGCCATCCGCTTACATAAAAGGCATAATCGACAACAAACGAAATTTAAAATGCCTACGAGTTGTGATGTGAAGAAATTATTTGTTATGCTTGGTTTGATTAATCTATCTACTTTTCATCCAAATTGTTTGTTTTGAACTCGTTATACTTATGTATGTATCACATTGTGCATAATTTGAGTTAAACGAAAGACCTAACTGATGCCATGCTTACTTAATTTGGGTATTTCAAGTCGAGTTGAGTCAAAAGCTTATTCATCTATATTTTCAAGGATTTTATGTTGGGAAACTATTTTCAAAACAAACATAAATGTCTTTTTGGGTTGTGTCTTAGGAAGGAAGGTAAGGGTTTGTTGTGTTTTGGTGGTGACCAACGAAATGGCAATTAGTGACAGTTTTTCTGTCACAAAACCGTCGCTAATGAAACATCATATCAATAAAACGCGCCTATTCGTCAAAGGTGGCGGTTATTTCTGTTAAAAGGGTGTCCTTGACTGAACCATCGCGACTGTTAGAAAAGGTTTCAGTTAGCGACACCTTTTCTGTCGCTAAGTTGTCGTTAAACCGTCGCTAATTGCACCTTTTGGTGAACCATTGTGACTATTTGAATGGTCACGAGCATGCCTATATATAGGGTCATTATTCCAACGTTTTTGATCATCCAAAACCAAAAACAAACACATACAAAACTTTATTTTCAATATACCCGATTGCTATACNATCGTAATTAAGTAACACTAACATAATTCAAGTTTACTTCATGAATCACAGGAAGTGGAGAAATTAGTTCAACCCATGTACAGGGAAGCAACCAATAATAGCAACGAGACGCCAATGATGGTGTTCAGAAGAGAACACAAGGAGTTAAGAAGAGAAGGGGAAGAGTGGATAAAAAAGACAGCAGATTCGTACACGATTACAACTGCACTCATCATTACAATAGTTTTTGCAGCGGCCATTACTGTGCCTGGTGGAACTGATGGTGACACCGGAAAAGCGATATATGAAACAAAACCTAGCTTTATTATATTCGCCATCTCGGACGCGATTTCATTATTCACGTCAACTACTTCATTGTTGTTGTTTCTATCCATTCTCACAGCTCGTTATCAAGAGGCGGATTTTCTTTTCAAGCTACCAAATAGATTAATATTTGGACTTGTGATGCTGTACTTTTCCGTGATATCCATGATCGTAGCCTTTAGTGCAACACTATATATTATGTTTGGACAAGGGAAGGAATGGATCCTGATTCCAATAGTTGCATTAGCATGTTTGCCAATTGCCTCTTTCACGGCATTACAGTTTCATTTACTTGTTGAGCTCATCTCTTCAACATATGGTCGTGGAATCTTTGGTAAACGATTACAAGAGGTAAAATAATTCATAGTCATATCACCTTACAGCAAGTTAAACGCGTGTGACTGTCAAATTCTGTGTGTATTTCTAAGGTTTCAAACTCCTTGTGTGAAATTTTAAGTATTGTTTGTTTTGTCTCTCCATCTTGGAGACCCCTGTAAATTTAATTCTTTGGACTTCTAAATATGGATTGTCTTGCAATGCATTGTCTTCTGTAAAAACTCTTCATGTGAATCATGATTACTATATTTGCTTTCAGATAAGGATAATATCTCTCTTGTTACTAGTATTATTCATCATTTTGCATTCCAAAGTGATTTTACTCCTCAATCATCGTCTTAATGCAAACAAAAGAAGGGATTATCTCTTCATCCAATTTGTATTGTTGTCGGTACAAAATCATCTTAAGAATCCTAACAACTCATGAAAGGGATATTTTTGGTGGTTAGTAAAGTGTCATCCGCTTACATAAAAGACATAATCGACAACAAATGAAGTTTGAAAATGCCTACGTGTTGTGATGTGAAGAAATTTTTTGTTACGCTTGATTTGATTAATGGGCAAATTCCTTCAAAATGCATCATACTTGCCACAAATATTACTTTACTGAACAATTTTTTTTCCTCATATAAGTACTAAACTTTCATTTTTTTTGGTCTTTTTGATGTAATTTGTGACGTTTTTGCCCCTCAAATTATTAAAAATCCAGGGGCAAAAATGTCACAAAGTATATCAAAAAGACCAAAAACTGAAATTCAGTACCCATATAAGGAAAAAAAATTGTTCGGTACACGAAAGTAACATTTGTGGCAAGTATAATACATTAATAGGTATTTTGCCCTTGATTAATTTGTCTACTTTTCATCCAAATTGTTTGTTTTGTACTCGTTATATTTATGTATGTATCTCATTGTGCGTAATTGAGTTAACCAAAAGACCTAGCTGACGCCATGTTAACTTGAGTTGGGTATTTCTAAGTCTGAGTTGAGTCAAAAGTTTTATTCATCTATATTTTCAAGGATTTTATCTCACCCAATTACTAAATTAAGAAAGTTAAATAACAAAACTCTTCATTCTCTTAAATGATATTGGGATCGATCCTTATCTTGAGATACTTTCGTTCATAGTTTAAACTGGTCTTGCAACTTCCGGTCTTGCAAATTGTCTCTCGGGACAAGCTCAGTTCAAATTTCGATTCTAAGGGTCAACACACAGGTAAACAAACAAGCTAGCTATCACATTGAAAAACACGTTGGTTGCAAGTGCAACCAAAAACCAAATTATTCTTATGGAAGACCATTTCAAATTATATTGCCACAAAAAACAAATAATTTAGAAACACTCATCTCCTTCTTCAACGTGTTGGATATGTAATGTTGGTGTCGAATTAATTGGATTTCTACTATTTAAATGCACTTAAATACGGCCGATTTTGTTTGGCTCTCCTATGCTTGCGGCCTCCTCTATGTCTTACTGTATACAAAACTTCATTCAAGTCTTCAAACCCATTATGTTGATGATGTCTCTTGGGTTTAACAGCTATTGCAACTTCTTGTAATTATTTTCGTTTATGATAATGTGAATCTATTCCCCATATAACACATGAGTTTGGTTCAATAAAGATCATTAAAAAAATCAAAGATCACTCATTTTTCAATGAAAAAGCTCATTTATATTTTTTTTAGAAATTAAATACTTCATAAACCGCTAATCGTTAGGTAAAATTAATAATACCGTCAGGTCGAGCATAAAATCATTAGATGGACACTTCTATATACAAATCATACGTGATTTTGTATTATCTAAAATTTAATACATGTAAAAAACGATATATTTTTTTTTTTGTCAAAATATATCGTGCCCATCTACTGAAAGATAAAAAAATTCTTGTCGAGATAGTGCACTTTTTTTGCGCTTAACGATTTACCGTTTGTAAGATATTTTATTTCAAAAAATAAAATGGACATTAGAGTTTATTTATTTATTTAATGAAAAATGAATAACTAAGATTTGTCTATTTGATATTTGATTTTTGTTAATTTTTACTCTCTCCGTCCCTAAATAAATGTCCACTATTTACTTTTAAAGTCTTCCCTTTTTAACTT
This sequence comes from Artemisia annua, assembly GCA_014162995.1. Classification (NCBI taxonomy): domain Eukaryota; kingdom Viridiplantae; phylum Streptophyta; class Magnoliopsida; order Asterales; family Asteraceae; genus Artemisia; species Artemisia annua. Next base: position 119,072 of record LBNU01018880.1, read on the forward strand.
TGACCTTAAATTATTTTATTTGTGTTTTGTAATACTCTATGCAAAATATATGAACGGATTCAATTTCAAATGTATTTTCATTGGTATAATTTTCATTAAGTATTACATAAACACAAATGAAATAATTTAAGGACAAAATTTGAAAGAAAAGACTTTAAACGTCAATACTGGACATTTATTTAGGGACGGAGGGAGTATTAGACTCGATCCAATCATGCTCAATTGTACAACTTTGAGAAGTTTGTTACCTACGTATCTACTTGTAGCCATGCCTTCGCGACCACTAACCTTGATTTCATCTTACCTACTTCTTTCTCCTTAGTTGACACTCTCGCACAATTGTTTGGTGCATTTAAATTGTCATTTTGCTTTTAGTACTGTCGTTTGTGATTAATGCTTACTGTCGTTCATGATTCTAAATATGATATTAGCTATTTAATCTTTCTCACTGCATATCGTGGGTGGTTTAATGCTATTGTGAAACTTTCAAATGGCCATCTACTTATCACCTTTAGAAAAAATCCTATCCTGGACTTGGAGTTTAGTTGTTCTCGTGGATGACCTTCACATATGCTCCAGTAATATGCAAATAGTAGCTCATAGATTTCTTGTCATGCGTTATCTACCGATTTTGGGTTTAGTTGAGATGTTACTTTCTTTAAGAACTTAACTCGCTTTCTAGAAGTGATTTTCACGGAAATTAAGGGGCCGTTTGGTATGATGATAGGAATTACAATCGGTATGAGTTTGATAGTAGTGGTGAGCCCCTCAATAATAATAGATTTATACCATGCTCCTTTGATGTATAGTCAATATATGGATTTCACCATACCAATTACTATGAAACAAACAACATATATCATTCTCATACTCATTCCTTCATTCCTATAGGCTCAAACCAAACGCACCCTAAAGTTTCTTTTTGTTAAAACAAATAGGGTTATTTACACATATAAGTAATGAACTTTGAAAATTTTCATGTGTTAGGTAATTGACTTTCGAAAATACTAAGTTATGTAATGAAACTTTAATTTTTGTTCAATGTTAGGTAATATTGGTTATTTTTGCAACTTGTGACCTGCTAAACCGGTAAGTTGAAGGGGCCACTTGTGACCACATCATCCAAACACACTCTGTCACCTACCATACCATCCCATCTCCATCGTCATTATCACCCACCCACCTCCACCTTTTATTATCATCTCTCCACCACACAAAGATTTACCATACCCTCATAACAAACCATCATCAAGATCCTTTTTTTTTTTTTTTTTTTTTTTTTTTTTTTTTGCTGCTTAAAGATTGATAAAAGATTTCATCTTTTGGCTTAAAGATTGAAAACCCAAGTTAATTAACCATAGCAACAATCAAACCCACCAAAAAAACATGACAAACCACCATGATCAAAATTGGCCAAGATTTGATATTTTTGTTAAAGATTGAAAACCCATTTCAAACCCACAAAAAAATTTGATCTTTTTACATAAAGTAACCCACATAGGGGCGTTTGGTTTTGCTTATTTTTTGGTACACGACAGTCTCGAAGGGGTGTCGTTGTTGTTTATTTGTTTTGTCTCGGTCAGCAACTCCCTCTTACACAATGTTTTAATCATTGAGGGTGATCGAGACAGAGAGATTGTTGATGTTATTGATGCCTGAATCAGATATACATCTGTTTTCGGGGGTGTTTGGTTTTCTGCTTATTGTTATGAGGCTGTGATGATATTTTTCTTATTAAGATCCAAGTTGTGAAATGAGGACATGTTTTTTTAGATAATCTTGCATCTTGGCTGGGCAAATAAATTTAGTGTCACAAATCACAATTTCAAGTCATTATTTTACTATTTACATTTTACTTACTATCCTATTTTAAGTAAATTACGTTTACCGAGAGAGTTTAACCACGTATGTCGTATCACACACTCGTAATTTTTCGGACTCATTTTAATAATAAATTATATTTATTATTACTATATTTTATTTTTGAACTTTTCCGAACTCTTTTGATTTGAAAACGATGAATTATCTCGCAAAACGTGAAAAATTGCACACAACGCGTACCAACACAACAATAAACTCAACAAGCAAATTGATTTGATTATTATTATTTTTTTTATGACATATAATATTACTTTTAATGTTTAAATTACTCTTATAAATCAAGACAAGACTAGGATAAGTCTATGTGTTCAATATACTCTATTCTTACCAATAGTCACATTTTATATGGACTATTGTCATTTCGTCATTTTGACATAAACTCTATGCTCTTTACGTAATACACGTATTTGAACCTACGTTATTAGGTTTTAACAACATCTACGCTCTCCTTTAAATTTATCACACATCTAATATACTTAGTTAGAGTATATTGATAAGTTTTAACATTTTTATAAGTATTACATTTTTATGTTGCCCGGTTTTAAGTTTCGTGACTTAAGGGTTTAACGTTAGTAATTACCGGGATCAAACTATACCCTCTAAATCCTAAATTATCACTATATAACTAGATAAACACTAGATTTATATAATTTTCCTACTTTTCTTCTACTTGATCCACGTATATACCATCAACTTTACACATGTTGATTAGTTGGTAACTTATAACATGCAAATGATACTTTAATAACAAAAATATCCAACATTTATGCTCTTCTCCTTTGTCCTTGCCGTGACATTAAGTAACCACAAATACCAATTCACTTTGATTTTTAAGCTACAAATTATACACAAGAGATGAAGGCCTAGGGGAGCTCAACATAGTCCAAGTATTGTTTTGGTGACCTATTGGTTAAGTTGGAAGATATACAAGGTTTAAAGGCTGAGTTTATAAAGGTTCTTACAAGGGTTACATAAGGTTGATTTCAAGATTAAAAAGGGTGTACAAGACTTGGCCAAAAGATTAGAAGAAGAGGTTCAAGAAAGGCTTAGGAGTTGGTTTGTAGTTGTTTTCATCATTACCTTGTAAGACATATTTATTTTCTTTACTTTTCATTCAATTAGGTTGGACTAGACTACTGGACTTCTATGTATTTCTATGATGTAATAGTGATTTTGTAAGTATTTGGCATTGTACATAAAGTTCTAATCATGAAAACAAGTCTAAACAAGCCCTATGTATGAATTAGAAACCTGGATATTTACAACAGCCCCAAAGATTGATTAAACTGATCATCTCAGTAAACTTTGAGGTTAAGGAAATAAGATAAGCCTGTAGATATATGTCTTGTGGTCGTTTCGCCGGGTGGCGCACCTCATAACTCATCCCGATGAGTAAACTAGAGCTAAAATGGTAAAAGGTGTCAAAATCTGCACACCAGATTTCTTTTAGAAAAAGCTCATGGTTCTGATCATTTCTGGAACTCAGTCCAGTTTTATTAAATGTAGATAAGACATAAACTTAAACGTAGCCGCGAGACCCGCATCAAACTGAGTTATAGAACTCAACTTATCGCTATTTTGGTGAAACAGTAGTATGCTGTCCAGAATTCTGCATCGACATATATCTATACATTAGTAATTTGATATAAGTTATGAGATGTTTAAGACCATGAGACTTATAGGATTGATAAATACATTCAAATACTTTGCCAAGGACATAAAAACCAAAACATAATGATTTATGAAATTAATGGATTATTAGTGACATAAACCCGACCATAGGATAACTTATCAATAGGGCTTGTTACTATTTTTAATAAAATCTAAACTTTCATATTTTGTAAACTTACAAAAATATGTACAATGTCAAATGTATACGAATACTTTTGTAATAGTTATTTTATACTTTCTCGCTAAATATCTAAGACGCGACTATTATATTTTCTTAGGTCGTGCCGATTCCTTATCGTTGTGCTTCTTTATACTATTCTGCCATACTTTCTGGCACCGTTGTGTTACTTACGTCACTACAGCCTAAGGTGAGTTTCATAGCCCCTACTTTTATACGTTTTGAATTACTTTTGGGGGAGATACATGTTCAACTATTTTTATTTACTTTCTCAAGTACTCTAAACTTTTACATATTACTGTGAGTTCATGCCCCCTATTTTAACTTGTTTCATAACTGTTTTGGGGGAGAATACATGCTCGTTTTTACATGAATGCAATACTTGTTTTACTTGAACATGCTACTTGCTTACTTAAACACCAATTCCCTTACTCAAATGTTTCTTTGTTTACTCAAATGTTTTATGTGTTTACATGTAACCACCTACATTTCATGGGTATAGAGATACCTACATTGCTCGGGTATGGCATGATACCTACATTACATGGGTGTGTAACCACCTACATTTCATGGGTATAGAGATACCTACATTGCTTGGGTGCGTAGTCACCTACATATCTGGCGACATTGTCAGGATTGCCAGATGACGACATTGTCATGGCTGCATTATCACACTTACCATTTTATAGCGATATTGCTACATTTATCTTTGACTCTTGGCTCAAATATTACTTTTGTTTTCATAAACCATATCATATTTGGCAGTGGGTTGTAAACACACAGGTTGCAAGTCTTGTATGGCCGGGACTTGGAACTGGGTGGATTTACAATGCCTTTGCTGGGAAAATTTCATTCAAATGCATTTCATTTTACACTAAACTCTATGAACTCACCAACCTCGTGTTGACACTTTAGCATGCATTTTCAGGTTTTATGCAATGGCACGCTACAGGAGGTTTTGGCTGGGCATGGCATGGTCATAGAAGACTCTGATATTCATATGGGACCGTTCAAAACTATATTTTAAGGGCCTAATTCCGCATTACTTTCAACAATGTAATTCAACATTTTTGTTAAACAAGTTTATTCTAAATGAATGAAATGGAAACCGTTCTTTGCACTTGTGTTGTGGTACCAATTGAGTTACACCCCAGCAGCATGTAAGCTTCCGCTGGACCCGATTTTGGGGGTGTGACATTTAGAGATGGTAAAAATATTGCTACTATTGAATATTTGCAGCCATGGCTGATTTATCCACTTGTTCCCTTTGCGTAAAAACAGATCTGAGCCTCATTTTTTTTTCCTAAAACGTTTTTTACACACAAATAATTCTGTTGAAATTGGTAGTGGTTAACATTATTGTAGTGATAATGTGGGGCTTAATAACCGTTTGCCGGAATCTGGGTTTCTTGCCGGAATATGGAGTGTGGTGGTGGCCCATCTGGTTTTTTTTAATATAATATAACGAAAAGACAAAAATACCCTCCTAACTCTTATATATTTCATGGAAAATTATATTGAAAAGACTAAAACCCCTATTTGCTAACAGTCAAACGTAGTCAAAGATCACATTACCTAACTTTGTAAGTTGCACAAAGTTTTGTTACCTTTCGAAAGTCAATTACCTAACATAGAAATTTTTTTAAAGTTCATTACCTATATGTGTAAATAACCCTTTGGTTATTCACGCAATGTTTGCAGGACAACCAAAAAGAAACGACCATAAACTTTGCACTAGTAATTAGAGGGGTGCGCCAAGCCTAGGCAATAGTGCAACACCAAGGCGACACATGAAGAACCCTAGCAGCAAGCTACCGTTGAGGGTTCTTCCCTCATAAAAAATAAGATTAATATCTTGTAAACCGATGGCTCACATATCAGATATTAAACTGATAAGAACAGATACTACACTTGATCTTAGCCAAAAGGCCGAGAAAGGTATGCTTATTCAATTCACAAGTCCTTGTTTTATAGGCAACTCCTACTTGTCTGTTTACTTCACCCAGTCGATGTGGGATAGGAAGTAGGAACAATGGGCTTTACCGAATGACCTTTCAAAAGCTTATCTGCTTGAACTTTCTTCATTCTTTGGACATGGGATTTTCAACAATATTTTCAACACTATATTGGTTTACGTGTTGAAACAACCATGGCCAGAATTTATACACGCTGCTTCCCTTTACCCACCTCAAACTTATTAGAAAAACGACCACATGTATTTTTGAAAACATAATTGATGATAAAATGAAATTTAAAAGGAATTGCTGCTAAAACTGTGATGTCAAATGAGAAAAAAGAAAAGATGAATGGGATTGGGTTGGTCGAGAACATTCGGCAGGCTCTTCGATTAAGTGTCAAAGTCATAAGAGGACTGCATAGCAACTTAGCAAGTTAGCAACAATTTATCACAGAAACTCTACCAAGGTACTAAGGAGGTAAATCAACTGATGTTTTTGGTAGCCAAAACAATCGTTCATGAAGATACTGCGGGATCCAAAAGAATCCCCTCACGAAATTCTCGAGGCTTGGGGAATGTCACAAGTATCATGTAGACATTGTGTGATCCAGAAACTAAAGTAGGATTAATAAACAAGGGATCCTCATTTGCACGTGGGAGTTAGACATCATAGAAGAATCACATATAATCAAGAGGGGCACGGTAGCATTCAACAAAGGAGTTCACGCTGTGTGGTGGTATTGGTAGGCTACGTGTCAAACAATGTTGTTAAAGAGCTCATCTTTGACGTTGGCAAGGCCGAAATTTGAAGAAAAGTGCATAAAACGGAAGGAGTTGATTAAAAAATAAATAAATAAATAAATAAAATCAATGGGTATTCATCGGGTTTAGATGTGATTCCAAGTTGCAATTCTTAAACGTAAGATAGTTCCAGTCATTTAAAGTTCATGGTTTTCTGGTCGTTATGGCAGTCGGTTTGGTTTCCTTTGTTGTTGCGACAAACCTCCATCTTCAGATCCGTGATTCCTCCACACATTTCAAGTTGCAACATGGGTATGGAGGTAAGGTGACTATTTCAATAACCGGTTTCAGTGTCTTCCACGAGGTGTTTGCCCATTTTTTGTGGTTAAGTGTTCGGTAAGTTTGCTTCTTTCGGGTTTCTACTTTTTAGGTGTTGCATCTTCATGTTCTTCCCTTCAGTGGTTGTGCCGTCATCTACTTCAGGCAAGCACAGGTTTCCTTGGTTGAGATGAATTTGCAATCTTAAATGGTGATAAATGGTTTTACGGTAAATTGTGTCAGCGACCTCGCAGGCTTAAAATCACGTCAACGACCTGTTTTCCTACATTAAGATTATCGAGCATTGCTTCTCAATAACATTTTAGTAATGAAAACTCACTACTTGATTGTAAAAGCGCTTCACTATATGTAAAGGCGTAACTTTCAGCTTATATCAATGAAATCTCGTAGGTCACAGAATTATTATCTAGAATGTGTCCGGTTTCCACTAAATCAATGTTACAAAACTCATCAACCAAAAGAACGGACATTAACCCTGACACGTTATGCACCACATAAGAGTGTAACACAAAATATCATTACATACGCATAAAACATTTTTCAGGCCATCTAAACAACTGAAGCTGCTATGCATCAGAGCGTATGTCACGTCGACTAACACCAGGTTTCAACCTAAGAAAATGCTGTGACAATGTTCCACAAACTACAAAGATACCAATACTCGTTTTGCTGATGATCAAACGTCATATCCCATATCCAAAATCAAATGTCATAACAAAAACTGAAACAAGAACTTGAACAAAAGCTACGAGGATAAGTTCACTAATTTAAACATACAAGACAATAATGTTCTAATACCTCCCTCGGCCCCTACCAAACCCACCACGATTACCACCACTAAAGCCACGACCTCTTGGAGGACCTCTGCCACGGGTAAAGCCGCCACCACGATTACCTCTGCCACGAGAGCTGCTACCGCCACGAGGACCACCACCACGTGGAGCACCTTTTGCTCCCCTGTAAAATCATTTTTTATAAACCATAAATGAGGATCAACCAACAATACAAGCAACAATACAAGAAGATAACAGTGAAAGACCAATAGATGCTATTATGATGCTCGGCAACCATCATGCAAGAGAGTATACAAGTCTAATCAGATCTCTCTAAATTTTATACCAAACACAAGCTAACACGAAAAATTCTAAATACACTGAAAAACATAGAACACAATGATCTCGATACTAGATCAAGTAGCAACCATAAACACATAACTACCTTCCTACATTTATTTGCATATCGAAGAATCACAACAACACACTAACAAATAGCAGCTAACATGATTACAAAACCATTATATGATACATTAATGCAAATTCACAAGTGAAATATCAAACAAACAATTGAAAAGAGACATACTTAGGCTGTGGAAGAAATCTGGCCAACGGCAATAGCTTCATTGGGTCAATGTAAAACTTGTCACCAGCCGCATACGAAGTTGCTACAATTCCTTCACTCATCTTAACCGAGAAGAACTACAAATTTACACACAAAAAACACACATTAGTACAAAACAAACTCCTAATATTAAAGTTCATTACACGAAAATATAGCTTTACTTCCACATATTCGTCATTGTACGTAAAAAAAAATCCTTTTTTCCATTGTATGTAGCATACTTCCAACTCTTTACTAAAGTATGTAAGTAACATGTTATACAGTGACACATTGTTACTGACGCATTGTTACTGTAAAATTGCTAGTTACGTACATTAATCAAGAATTAGATATATGCAACAAACAACTGGAAAAAAGATTCTTTTTCATAACGAAAAGATGAAAACAAAGTTATATATGTAATCAACCATGAAACAGAACAACTAACCTACAAAACAATAAATTTACATAACAAACTATACTAACGGAATTAAGGTATTTAGTATTTACACTAATAATAAAACTTCCTTTCAACTTTTCATCATTGTTCGTATAAAAAAAACTTTCTATTTTCATTGTATGTAGCATACTTCTAGTTTTTTTACCATCATGTGCAAGTAACTGTTTAAATGGTGATAGTCTATTACCAAAAGTCTTCGCATAGGACAGTAAATTCTTAAATGTATGCAACATACAACCGAAGAAACCAAGATTTGTTAACAAAATGTGAAAGTAAAGTTACATTATCATGTAGTCAACCGAAAAACTACACAAACAATATTTTTTGACTACATATTTTCATTGTATGTATAAAAAAATCTTGTTTAAAGTTGGTGAAAATAAAACTTTCTTTCACCCTTCGTATGTTTAAAAAGATCTTTTTAATTTCATTGTATATAGCATACTTCCAATATGCAAGTAAAACTTTAACAGTGAAGTGTTTATTTAACCGTTAATGCACCTCTTGCGTATAATAAGACACTAGAAGATGAGAGTTATGCAACACAGAACCCAAAAACCAAAGGGGGTGTTTGTTTAAGCTTATATGTGGGCTTACAAGCTTATCTGATTTCGGTTTATATTTCACAAGCCCTGATTTTCTGGCTTATTTTGTAAGCTTTGAGCTTATATAAGCTTCTATATCATAATAAACTTACATTAGCTGATAAATATCAAAATAAGCCGGAAAATTAAGGCTTATGAAATATAAGCCAAACCCAAATAAGCTCATAAGCCCACATATAAGCTTAAACAAACACACCATTTGTTTTTAACAAACAAATATACAATGACAAAAAGATGAAAGCAAAGCAAATATTATTATGTAATTAACCCTAATACTAACCTAAATAACAGCACAAACCAAAACAAAAAATATCGGTAGTAAAAAAAAAAGAGAAGAAGACTCACAGATTCATTAATAGCACCAAAAATCTCGTCAACTTTACCAATCTGAGTCTTGTTTTGCAAATAAATAGGTGCATTAAAATAAGGTATCTTTTCATTAGTCAATTTAGTCACCGCATCTCCTTCACAAGCATGAACAAATGCTGACACCTCTGCAATTAAAAAACAAAACAAACACACACTCAATACTAACCAAATACAATATTTAGGAGAAACTTATTTGTGGGCTTATTTGATTTCAGCTTATTTTTCATAAGCTCTAATTTTATAACCTCAAAATTACAACTTATGGGGAAAAAAGCTTAAATCATATAAACCCACCACCGCTTTAGATCTACAAAAAATCATACCCACAACTTGTTCTGGTGGACCTTCGTTGAAACGGTCACCACCACCAAAACGACCACGCCCACGGCCGCCGCCAAAACGACCTCCGCTGTCTCTGCCTCCGGTACCACGGCCTCTGAAGCCGCCGCCTCTTGGTGGTCTCATTTTTTGAAGAGAGAGAGAGAGAGAGAGGGTATTAGGGTTAGGGTTTTAAGGGTTTAGGGGAGTGAGTGTGTTTTGGAGGCGTATTGGTTTATTGGGTTGGTTTTATACCATTTCTTGTTGGACTCTTTTTTTTAAGTTTGGTACTTTTATTAGGGTTGGTTTGTTTATGTTTGTGTAAAAAGAGTATGGATTAGGAAAAAAACAGATAACATATTGAAAATTGGCTAACAAAAATAATATATATATTTTTGATAACTCTTTATTTATTTATTATTATTATTATTTTTTTTTTGGGTAAAGGTTTCCATCGTTGATATATCATTTGTTTACACTATAGTAAAATCACAACTAATTATTTAACTTTTTTTTTTCTTTTTTTTTTAAGGCAGAATTTATTAACAAACAAAAAAACCATCTCATGGGACAAACCCCAAGAAAAGAACATAAAAACAAACAACTACAAGCCCAGACGAGGGAAATAACCACCGAAGCTCAAAGCGCACAACAAAAACTACCAAAAAGCTATCTAACACATGAGATATGTGAACAAGCAGCAACTAGACAAAAATCATACCGAAAGAACTATAGCCTCTCAAAAAGGTCAAAACAACAACACCACACTTAACCAAACACCCCCGCAAGCAGCAACCCACGTCAACTATTAAGGCTTGGTATACTAGCACAACTTTGAGGTGACTCTAACCATCTCTCCCATCGAATATTACTCTTCCTAGGCCTTTTATTGATCCACTCAAATGCCTTCAATTTGATGTCTTGAATACTCTTGAACTAATGTCCAGTTTACCTCTAAATACCTTGATGTTTCTACTTTAGTAAAGCACGAGTTATCTTTTATATAATAAAGGAACTTCGATTTTGCAAAAATGGATGTATTTATCGACAAATAGAAAAGCTCAATCGCAAAATCAAGCCTTCATATTGGCTAATTAAAAAGTCAAAAGTGGTCATTTTGCTCAATTTTGATCAGTGTTCTAAAAGGCGTCGCCAAGGCGCGAGCTCGCCGCCACGAAATGGACCATGGCGGCTGCTTTAGGCGTGACGTGGAAAAAGGCGAGAAAAGGCGCGCCTTTTGGTAAGGCGTGGCGAGCCGTTTTGAACTAGTTTTTTTTTTTTTTTTTTTTTTTTTTTTTTTTTTTTTTTTTTTTTTTTTGAACCAGTATTTGAAATTTGTGCTATTTCGTATTTGGGTCTGGTAAATATATAATAAATATTAGTCTAAATGTTTAATATAGTAGTATAAATGTATATGAAATATGATACTATAACATAAATGATAAATCTATAAATATTTTTTTGCCGCCTTAGTCACGCCTTAAAGAACGCCATGGCTTCGGCATGGCTCGTAAGGCATGAGGTGTGGCCATGCCGCCACGCCACGCCTCACGCCATTTATAACCTTGATTTTGATTAAATAAGTGAAAAATATATGTCAAAATTGTGAAGAAAAAAATTATAAACACGGAGGGCCATGTAGCAAAAACCATAAGCATGACATACCTAAAATACGAACGTGATAACTTATAGATCTGCATGGTATCCAAATTTGAATGTGACACGAACTCTAATTACGTCTTATAAATACATCTCATTCGATATCTACGCAAACTTCCTTATTCTTCCGAACATCTGATTATTTTCGTTATGATTTTTTTTAAATAAATAAATAAATGTGCTTTTATGCTAACACTAATGTTTCTGTTTCGTTTTTGCAGATGTTATTGGCCTATATTGATAGCACGATTATAGTTCCAGAAAGTACAATCTTCAAGAGTTGAGGTAAGGTACTAACAATTCTATGTTTATGCTGCGTTTTTTTAGATTCTTATGGAAACTTACAGTCTTAATCGTTTATTTATTATACATGATCAAAGTGTAAGTACGTGTTCAATATGATAGAGATTTTCTTAATGTGTACAATGGTGTGACAATCTCATGCACGCTTTTGAATGAACTTCTTCTTATCAAAAGAACCTAAGGGTGTGTTTGGTAGGGAGAAATAGAGTAAAAGAAATGGAATTGGTGCTATCTCCCTTGTTTGGTTAGCCAGAGAGTATAAAAAGCGGAGAAATACAATTTCTCGGGAGTTCCCTTCTTTGTATTTTGATTTCCACTCACTTTGGGATGGAAATGGAATATCTCTGTCTCACTTTTGTGATTAAAATGTGAACATGCCTAAAAGATGATATATAAAATCAAAACAACATGTGCCACTCGCATTCCCCCAATTTCTAAAAAGCAGTCAAACTCTACCCCCAAATTTGCTTCTTCTCAAATTAAATTTAATCAACCCTACACCCCAAATTTGCTCTTCTGGTACTGGTGTCACTTTCATATGGAGGTTGTTTTCGTGTAGCCATATCTGACCGATAGTTTCTGTCTTGTGAAATTCAAGATTTAATCAACTCTACTTTGCTTCTCATATTTACATCCACATTAATAAACAACTCATGGATTTGAAGACTTGTTTTGGGTATAATTTTGTGTCTCGTGAATCAGTTTCCAATTTGAATGTCTCATTTTCCATATAAGCCTTTCTTAAGCAATTTGATTATCTAATTCCAAGATCTAGTTAATTTACTTGTTTCAGGTTTTCATCTATATTTTCTTGTTGCTTTAGTTTTTGTTGAGGCAACATTACCAAGATCTCCTAATGTTTTAATGATGACAAATAAACATACGAAACACATAAAATATCAAACGGTAGCCAAATTCCCCGGAGCCCATATCTGCTCCTGGTGCGCTGCCCGCACGTCAACACGCGGGTGACGCGCCAGGCCACTGTATGGCTTCGGGCGACATTTGAAAGTCGGCTTTCCCCTTACCCGACAAATGTGGATCTTTCAATACAGGTATGAATATGCTATGTGCTTAATTGAGAACACTCGAAACGAGTTTTGGGATTAGAGAGATCCAACTTTTAAAAGCACCCATTTACGGGAAAACGCCAACTCATGTTTTCTAACTATCGCCTCTAGCCAAGGCTTTTCCAAACTTAGGGAGCTTATATATTTCACGTAACATCGTGTGAAAGCATCCATTTGCTCATATCCCGTGCTTACGTCTTCTCTAATTACGTAACGGGTTTACTCCCTTATTGGTCAAACTAAGTCAAAGGTCACTTTGCGTAAACGTATCCTTTCCCACTTGGGTTATGCTTTACATCAAGGCAAAGCACTTAACTTGTTTGAACCAAGGTATTAGTTGAGAACGTCGAGTCGTGGAAAGTCACGAGATATGAACCTATGGATTCTCGACGTTGTGTTACTTGAACTAATAAGTAACCTATGAATTTCTCAACTTATAATCTTAATTGTCTAAACATTTTCTTCTTAATGACAATTAGATTATTTCTTAATCTTATTCTTAATCTCATTTTTACAAAAAGCCAAATATACCAAATCTCCCACAATCCTTCCCAAAATCATTTAAAGAGGTTACTCCCACGACGCCCTCGGAACCACCTAAAGATCTCTGAGTCGATTTAAACGCACCAAGACCCAACAAAACTCCACCCGGAATCAACCCCAACTAGATCCCAATGAATCTACTTGTCACAACGACACAAGACTCCCTTACAACAATTGAAGAAGAATAAGTGTGTTCAACCAACCCTAACCTAACTACGAGACCATTGTAATAGAAGGTAAATATAAAGACTTGACACAATCACAAGAGTGATTACAGATTTTGGATCTCCTTCAAGGAATGTTCTTCAAAAAGTATGTTTAACACGAACAAATGATAAGAGATTATAGAAGAATATAAGAGAAAGAATGCAAGGAGAGGAAACAGAAGGCAAGGTACTTATAGCCAAGACCCAAACTTGAAAATTTACCGAGGCTGCCGTCACCTGCCGCAACGCGCGCAGCGCGCAGGACTCGTCTTAAATTCCAAACTTGGTTTGTCCTTTAATTACTAGCCTTGCAAACCAATTTACTCCACTAAACTAACATTAACAATCGAAGGTTACAACTCAAATAGCCATTTTGGGAAAAGTTTTGGAAGCGTTATAAAAACAAAATCGCG